>JALGBA010002984.1:0-16469 GCA_023970755.1 Azemiops feae | reverse complement strand
TATGTTTGTTATTGGGGGGGGCAAAGTCATCAGAATGCAGCCTTACGTCGACCTAACTGTTTCTTAACCGCAAAGGGGGTCAAAAGTCAGGCCGTAGTCTCTCCTTACCCATAGAGGGCAAAAATGTCAGGCTTTCCTAAGGTATGAAAGACTATGTTGGTTATTTGGGGGGCAAAGTCATCAGAATGACTTTATTATTATTATTACATTATTAGAAGCCTTGATATTAATCATAATAGAGCAACGGGAGGCCCAAGGGCTGCAGAACAGGCACAGAAGAAGGAAACCTGCGTCAAAACACTGAAACCGAGTTAAAAAGGCCTATGATGGCCTACGTGCTAATGCTATGGGACAGAACGCAGTGCCTAAGTGGACAAGCAGGACTAGCAGCCACACAAAGGAAATAAAACCTTACCCCAAAGAGGGCAAAAAGTAGGCTTCCTAACATATCACAAACTGTGATTTTGGGGGCAAAGTCATCAGAATGCAGCCTTACATCGACCTAACTCTTTTCTAACCCCAAACTGGGTCAAAGGTCAGGCCGTAGTCTTTCTTTACCCAAAAGAGGGCAGAAAAGTCAGGCTTTCCCAAGATATGAAAGACTATTTTTGTTATTTTAGGGGCAAAGTCATCAGAATGAAGCCTTAGGTTCACCTTACTCTATTCTAACCCCAAAATGGGTCAAACCTAAGGCCCTAGTCTTTCCTTACCCAAAAGAGGGCAAAAACGTCCCTAAGGAGGCGGCTGGATGCCGGCAGGAGAGACTGATAGGGTCCAGCTGATTGGTGCTCCTACCGGGAGCTGGAGGTGAACTGAAGATAAGGGAGGGGGAGAGAGGAGAGGGTATAAAAGAAGGTGGTTTGGGTGGGGAAGGGGGAAAAGACACCAGGAAAGGTTTAATCGCTTAAAACAAATGTAATTAGTTTTTACCCCCTCTTAATTCGGTCTGTTGTTGGCTTTTACAAAGTTTTCTTTGGAAGTACAGAGGACTTAAGTAATAAGCTAAGCTTTTCGCAATTGCCGGCACCTTCCCGAACCTCCAGAACAGATTTGTGCCCAACATTGTGCACGTGACCGCCGAGGCAGTTAAAGAGAAAAAAAACGGAGTTTCTGTTTCTTTATTTTCTGCATTGCACTTGATTTCTGTGTCTTTAAGGGTACAGGGAAGGGATTGGGGGGTGTTTGTGTGCACGTGGAAGAGCTCAGAAGGGCAAACCAGCTAACTCAGGAGTCTACAGACTTAGCAACTTTAAGACCTGTGGACTTCAACTACCAGAATTCCTCAACCAGCCATGAGGGCTGAGGAATCCTGGGAGTTGAAGTCCACAAGTCTTAAAAGTGCCAAGTTTGAAGACCCCTGAACTAGCTGGTAGTGGTGCATATTAATAAACATGGATAAATTTATCATACATTTATCAGTGCAAAGGAAAAGTAATTCAGTAAAGGAACAAAAGAGCACTCCTGAGGGCATGCAAGAGTGCCCTCCTGTGGTTATTTTGGCCATAGCGGCCAGAAAGGGGACTACAAAAGACCATCTATAGCACAGGGCTTGCCAAACGGTGCTTTCCTTGCTTATTGGCCATAGCGGGCCTGACAGGGAACTCAAAGGACCTATCTAATAGCACCGGGCCTGAAATAGGGTGCCCACTGTGGTTTATTTTATGTATAGCAGCGAAAGGGACTACAGAGACACATATAACCAGGCACGCAAAGACTGCGCTACTGGGTTCTTTCGGAATAAGCGCCACAAGAAATAAACCTTACCCCAAAGAGGCAAAAAAGTCAGGCTTTCCTGAAATTGTTGGTCACTGGGTTGGTCATTGGGGACAAAGTCATCAGCATGCGGCATTAACTCGACTACTTCTCTAACCGCAAAATGGGTCAAAATCAGGCCGTAGTCTCTCCTTACCCAAAAGAGGGCAAAAAAGTCAGGCTTTCCCAAGACATGAAAGACTATGTTTGTTATTTGGGGGGGCAAAGTCATCAGAATGCAGCCTTACGTCGACCTAACTGTTTCCTAACCGCAAATTGGGTCAAAAGTCAGGCCGTAGTCTCTCCTTACCCATAGAGGGCAAAAATGTCAGGCTTTCCTAAGGTATGAAAGACTATGTTGGTTATTTGGGGGGCAAAGTCATCAGAATGACTTTATTATTATTATTACATTATTAGAAGCCTTGATATTAATCAAAATAGAGCAACGGGAGGCCCAAGGGCTGCAGAACAGGCACAGAAGAAGGAAACCTGCTTCAAAACACTTAAACCGAGTTAAAAAGGCCTATGATGGCCTAAGTGCTAATGCTATGGGATAGAAAGCAGTGCCCTCCAGTGGACAAGGCAGGAATAGCAGCCACACAAGGAAATAAACCTACCCCAAAAGAGGGCAAAAAGTCGGCCTTCCTAAACATATCACAAAACGTTGTGTCATTTGAGGGCAAAAGTCATGAAGAATGCAGCCTTACGTCGACCCTAACTCTTTTTCTAACCCCAAAATGGGTCAAAAGTCATGCCGTCAGTCTTTCTTTACCCAAAAAGAGGGCAAGAAAAAGTCAGGCTTCCAAGATATGAAAGGACTCTATTTTGTTATTTTTAGGGGCAAAGTCAATCAGAATGCAGCCTTAGGTTCACCCTTACTCTATTCTAACCACCAAATGGGTCAACTAAGTGCCCTAGTCTTTTCCTTACCCAAAAGAGGGCCAAAAAGTCCCTAAGGAGGCGGCTGGATGCGGGCAGGAGAGACTGATTGGGTCCAGCTGATTGGTGCTCCTGCGGGAGCTGGAGGTGAACTGAAGAAAAGGGAGGGGGGAGAGAGGAGAGGGTATAAAAGAACGTGGTTTGGGTGGGGAAAGGGGAAAAAAGACACCAGGAAAGGTTTAAACGCTTTAAACAAATGTAATTAGTTTTACCCCCTTTAATTCAGTCTGTCTGTGGCTTTTACAAAGTTTTCTTTGAAAGTAAACAGGCTTAATTAAAAGCTAAAGCTTTTCGCAATTGCCGGAACCTTCCAGAACATTCCAGAACAGATTTGCAACATTAGGACACGTGACACGCCTGAGGCAGTTAAAGAGAAAAAAAACGGAGTTTCTGTTTCTTTATTTTCTTGCATTGCACTTGATTTCTGTGTCTTTAAGGGTACAGGGAAGGGATTGGGGGGTGTTTGTGTGCACGTGGAAGAGCTCAGAAGGGCAAACCAGCTAACTCAGGAGTCTACAGACTTAGCAACTTTAAGACCTGTGGACTTCAACTCCCAGAATTCCTCAACCAGCCATGAGGGCTGAGGAATCCTGGGAGTTGAAGTCCACAAGTCTTAAAAGTGCCAAGTTTGAAGACCCCTGAACTAGCTGGTAGTGGTGCATATTAATAAACATGGATAAATTTATCATACATTTATCAGTGCAAAGGAAAAGGAATTCAGTAAAGGAACAAAAGAGCATAGCATGAGGGCATGCAAAGAGTGCCCTCCTGTGGTTATTTTGGCCATAGCGGCCAGAAAGGGACTACAAAGACCATCTATAGCACAGGGCTTGCAAACGGTGCCTTCCTGTGGTTATTTTGGCCATAGCGGCCTGACAGGGACTACAAAGACCATCTATAGCACAGGGCATGAAAAGGGTGCCCTACTGTGGTTATTTATGTATAGCAGCCTGAAAGGGACTACAGCGACCATATATAACACAGGGCACGCAAAGACTGCGCTCCTGTGGTTCTTTTGGAATAGCAGCCACCCAAGGAAATAAACCTTACCCCAAAGTGGGCAAAAAAGTCAGGCTTTCCTAAAATATGTTGGTCACTGCGTTGGTCATTTTGGGGACAAAGTCATCAGAATGCGGCATTACCTCGACCTAACTCTCCTCTAACCGCAAAATGGGTCAAATGTCAGGCCGTAGTCTCTCCTTACCCAAGAGAGGGCAAAAAAGTCAGGCTTTCCCAAGACGTGAAAGACTATGTTTGTTATTTGGGGGGGCAAAGTCATCAGAATGCAGCCTTACGTCGACCTAACTGTTTCCTAACCGCAAAGTGGGTCAAAAGTCAGGCCGTAGTCTCTCCTTACCCATAGAGGGCAAAAATGTCAGGCTTTCCTAAGGTACGAAAGACTATGTTGGTTATTTGGGGGGCAAAGTCATCAGAATGACTTTATTATTATTATTACATTATTAGAAGCCTTGATATTAATCATAATAGAGCAACGGGAGGCCAAGGGCTGCAGAACAGGGACAGAAGAAGGAAACCTGCTTCAAACACTTAAACCCCCCCCCCCCCAGAATTAAAAAGGAATATGATGGCCAAGTGATAATGCTATGCGGTACAGAAAGCAGTTGCCCTCCAGTGGACAAGGCAGGAATAGAAGACACACGAAGAAATAACCTTACCCAAAGAGGGCAAAAAAGTCAGGCTTCCTAACATATCACAACTGTGTTGTGTCATTTGGGGGCAAAGTCATCAGAATGCAGCCTACGTAGACTCTAATCTTTTTCTAACCCCCAAAATGGGTCAAAAGTCAGGCCGTGTCTTTCTTTACCAAAAGGGGCAGAAAAGGAAAAGTCAGCCCTTTCCCCAGATATGAAAGACTATTTTTGTATTTTAGGGGCAAAGATCATCAGAATTCGAAGACTAGTTCACCTTACTCTATTCTAACCCCAAAATGGGTTAAACCTAAGGCCCTAGTCTTTCCTTACCCAAAAGAGGGCAAAAAAGTCCCTAAGGAGGCGGCTGGATGCCGGCAGGAGAGACTGATTGGGTCCAGCTGATTGGTGCTCCTGCGGGAGCTGGAGGTGAACTGAAGAAAAGGGAGGGGGGAGAGAGGAGAGGGTATAAAAGAACGTGGTTTGGGTGGGGAAAGGGGAAAAAAGACACCAGGAAAGGTTTAAAACAAATGTAATTAGTTTACCCCCCTTTAATTCAGTCTGTCTGTGGCTTTTACAAAGTTTTCTTTGAAAGTAAAGAGGCTTAATTAAAAGCTAAAGCTTTTCGCAATTGCCGGAACCTTCCAGAACCTTCCAGAACAGATTTGCAACATTGTGACACGTGACATGCCTGAGGCAGTTAAAGAGAAAAAAAACGGAGTTTCTGTTTCTTTATTTCTTGCATTGCACTTGATTCTGTGTCTTTAAGTGTACAGGGAAGGATTGGGGGGTGTTTGTGTGACGTGGAAGAGCTCAGAGGGCAAACCAGCTAACTAGGAGTCTACAGATTAGCAACTTTAAGACCTGTGGACTTCAATCCCAGAATTCCTCAACAGCCATGAGGGCTGAGGAATCCTGGAGTTGAAGTCCCACAAGTCTTAAAGTGCAAAGTTGAAGACCTGCTGAAACTAGCTGGTAGTGGTGCATATTAATAAACATGGATAAATTTATCATACATTTACAGGCAAAGGAAATGGAATTCAGTAAGGAACAAAAGGAGCATAGCATGAGGGCATGCAAAGAAGTGCCCATACTCGTGGTTATTTTAGGCCATAGCGGCCCAGAAAGGGATACAAAGACAATATCTATAGCACAGGGCTTGCAAACGGGTGCCTTCCTGTGGTTATTTTGGCCATAGCGGCCTCTTGACAGGACTACAAAGCCATCTATAGCAAAGGGCATGAAAAGGGTGCCATACTGTGGTTATTTTATGTATAGCAGCCTGAAAGGGACTACAGCGACCATATATAACACAGGGCGCGCAAAGACTGCGCTCCTGTGGTTCTTTTGGAATAGCAGCCACCCAAGGAAATAAACCTTACCCCAAAGAGGGCAAAAAAGTCAGGCTTTCCTAAAATGTGTTGGTCACTGCGTTGGTCATTTTGGGGACAAAGTCATCAGAATGCGGCATTACCTCGACCTAACTCTCCTCTAACCGCAAAATGGTTCAAAAGTCAGGCCGTAGTCTCTCCTTACCCAAAAGAGGGCAAAAAAGTCAGGCTTTCCCAAGACGTGAAAGACTATGTTTGTTATTTGGGGGGGGCAAAGTCATCAGAATGCAGCCTTACGTCGACCTAACTGTTTCCTAACCGCAAAGTGGGTCAAAAGTCAGGCCGTAGTCTCTCCTTACCCATAGAGGGCAAAAATGTCAGGCTTTCCTAAGGTATGAAAGACTATGTTGGTTATTTGGGTTTAGGGGGGCAAGTCATCAGAAGACTTTATTACTATTATACATTAATTAGAAGCCGATAGTAATCATAATAGAGCAAACGGTGAGGCCCAAGGGCTGCAGAACAGGCACAGAAGAGGAAACTGCTTCAAAACACTTAACCGAGTTAAAAAGGCCTATGATGGGCCTAAGTGATAATCTATGGACAGAAAGAGTGCCCTCCAGTGGGACAAGCAGGTAATAGCAGCACACAGGAAATAAACCTTACCCCCAAAGAGGGCAAAAAGCAGGCTTTCCTACACATATCACAAAATGTGTTGGTCATTTTGGGGGGCAAAGTCATCAGAATGCAGCCTTACGTCGACCTAAATCTTTTCTAACCCCAAAATGGGTCAAAAGTCAGGCCGTAGTCTTTCTTTACCCAAAAGAGGGCAGAAAAGTCAGGCTTTCCCAAGATATGAAAGATTATTTTTGTTATTTTAGGGGCAAAGTCATCAGAATGCAGCCTTAGGTTCACCTTACTCTATTCTAACCCCAAAATGGGTCAAACCTAAGGCCCTAGTCTTTCCTTAACCAAAAGAGGGCAAAAAAGTCCCTAAGGAGGCGGCTGGATGCCGGCAGGAGAGACTGATTGGGTCCAGCTGATTGGTGCTCCTGCTGGGAGCTGGAGGTGAACTGAAGAAAAGGGAGGGGGGAGAGAGGAGAGGGTATAAAAGAACGTGGTTTGGGTGGGGAAAGGGGAAAAAAGACACCAGGAAAGGTTTAAACGCTTTAAACAAATGTAATTAGTTTTACCTTCTTTAATTCAGTCTGTCTGTGGCTTTTACAAAGTTTTCTTTGAAAGTAAACAGGCTTAATTAAAAGCTAAAGCTTTTGGCAATTGCCGGAACCTTCCAGAACCTTCCAGAAAAGATTTGCAACATTGTGACACGTGACACGCCTGAGGCAGTTAAAGAGGAAAAAAACGGAGTTTCTGTTTCTTTATTTTCTTGCATTGCACTTGATTTCTGTGTCTTTAAGGGTACAGGGAAGGGATTGGGGGGTGTTTGTGTGCACGTGGAAGAGCTCAGAAGGGCAAACCAGCTAACTCAGGAGTCTACAGACTTAGCAACTTTAAGACCTGTGGACTTCAACTCCCAGAATTCCTCAACCAGCAATGAGGGCTGAGGAATCCTGGGAGTTGAAGTCCACAAGTCTTAAAGTGACAAGTTGAAGGCCATGAACTAGCTGGTTAGTGGTGCATATTATAAACATGGATAAATTATCCTAACATTTATCAGTGCAAAGGACAAGAATTCAGTAAAGAACAAAGAGCATAGCCGAGGGCATGCAAGAGTGCCCTCCTGTGGTTATTTTGGCCCATAGCGGGCCAGAAAAGGGGGACTACAAGACAATCTTATAGCACAGGGCTTGCAAACGGGCCTTCTGTGGTTCATTTGCCATAGCGGCCTGACCGAGGACTACGCACGACAATCTAATGCACAGGGCAGAAAAGGGGTGCCATCCTGGTTATTTTATGTATAGCAGCCTGAAAGGGACTACAGCGACCATATATAACACAGGGCACGCAAAGACTGCGCTCCTGTGGTTGTTTTGGAATAGCAGCCACCCAAGGAAATAAACCTTACCCCAAAGAGGGCAAAAAAATCAGGCTTTCCTAAAATGTGTTGGTCACTGCATTGGTCATTTTGGGGACAAAGTCATCAGAATGCGGCATTACCTCGACCTAACTCTCCTCTAACCGCAAAATGGGTCAAAAGTCAGGCCGTAGTCTCTCCTTACCCAAAAGAGGGCAAAAAGTCAGGCTTTCCCAAGACGTGAAAGACTATGTTTGTTATTTGGGGGGGTAAAGTCATCAGAATGCAGCCTTACGTCGACCTAACTGTTTCCTAACCGCAAAGTGGGTCAAAAGTCAGCCGTTAGTCTCTCCTTACCAATAGAGGGAAAAAATGTCAGGATTTCCTAAGGTATGAAAGGACTATGTTGGTTATTTGGGGCAAAGTCATCAGAATGACTGGATTATATTATTTACATTATTAGAAGCCTTGATATTAATCATAATTAGAGAATGGGGAGGCCAAGGCTGCAGAAAAGGACAGAAGAGGAACCTGGCTTCAAAACACTTTAAAAGAGTTAAAAAAGGCCTATGCTGGCCTAGTGCTAATTGCTATGGGACAGAAAGCAGTGACCCCAGTGGACAAGGCAGAATAGCCGCCACAAAGGAATACAACCTTACCCCAAAGAGGGCCAAAAAAGTCAGGCTTGCCTAACATATCACCAACGTGTGGTCATTTGGGGGCAAAGCCATCAGAATGCAGCCTTACGTCGACCTAACTCTTTTCTAACCCCAAATTGGGTCAAAAGTCAGGCCGTAGTCTTTCTTTACCCAAAAGAGGGCAGAAAAGTCAGGCTTTCCCAAGATATGAAAGACTATTTTTGTTATTTTAGGGCAAAGTCATCATAATGCAGCCTTAGGTTCTCCTTACTCTATTCTAACCCCAAAATGGGTCAAACCTAAGGCCCTAGTCTTTCCTTACCCAAAAGAGGGCAAAAAAGTCCTTAAGGAGGCGGCTGGATGCCGGCAGGAGAGACTGATTGGGTCCAGCTGATTGGTGCTCCTGCCGGGAGCTGGAGGGAACTGAAGAAAAGGGAGGGGGGAGAGAGGAGAGTGTCTAAAGACTTGCGTTTGGGTGGGGAAAGGGAAAAAAAGACACCAGGAAAGGTTTAAACGCTTTAAACAAATGTAATTAGTTTTACCCCCTTTAATTCAGTCTGTCTGTGGCTTTTACAAAGTTTTCTTTGAAAGTAAACAGGCTTAATTAAAAGCTAAAGCTTTTGGCAATTGCCGGAACCTTCCAGAAACTTCCAGAACAGATTTGCAACATTGTGACACGTGACACGCCTGAGGCAGTTAAAGAGAAAAAAAACGGAGTTTCTGTTTCTTTATTTTCTTGCATTGCACTTGATTTCTGTGTCTTTAAGGGTACAGGGAAGGGATTGGGGGGTGTTTGTGTGCACGTGGAAGAGCTCAGAAGGGCAAAACCAGCTAACTCAGGAGGTCTACCGGGATTAGCAACTTAAGAACTGTGGACTTCAACTCCCAGAATCATCAGACCAGCCATGAGGGCTGAGGGAATCAGGGGAGTTGAAGTCCACAAAGTCTTAAAAGTGCCCAAGTTTGAAGACCCCATGAACTAGATGGTAGTAGTGGTGCATATTATTAAACCATGGATAAATTTATCATACATTATCAGTGCAAAGGAAAAGGATATTCAGTAAAGGAACAAAAGAGCATAGAATGAGGGCATGCAAAGAGTGCCCTCCTGTGGTTATTTTGGCCATAGCGGCCATAAAGGGACTACAAAGACCATCTATAGCACAGGGCTTGCAAACGGTGCCTTCCTGTGGTTATTTTGGCCATAGCGGCCTGACAGGGACTACAAAGACCATCTATAGCACAGGGCATGAAAAGGGTGCCCTACTGTGGTTATTATGTATAGCAGCCTGAAAGGGACTACAGCGACCATATATAACACAGGGCGCGCAAAGACTGCGCTCCTGTGGTTGTTTTGGAATAGCAGCCAACCAAGGAAATAAACCTTACCCCAAAGAGGGCAAAAAAGTCAGGCTTTCCTAAAATGTGTTGGTCACTGCGTTGGTCATTTTGGGGACAAAGTCATCAGAATGCAGCATTACCTCGACCTAACTCTCCTCTAACCGCAAAATGGGTCAAAAGTCAGGCCGTAGTCTCTCCTTACCCAAAAGAAGGCAAAAAAGTCAGGCTTTCCCAAGACGTGAAAGACTATGTTTGTTATTTGGGGGGGCAAAGTCATCAGAATGCAGCCTTACGTCGACCTAACTGTTTCCTAACCGCAAAGTGGGTCAAAAGTCAAGCCGTAGTCTCTCCTTACCCATAGAGGGCAAAAATGTCAGGCTTTCCTAAGGTATGAAAGACTATGTTGGTTATTTGGGGGGCAAAGTCATCAGAATGACTTTATTATTATTATTACATTATTAGAAGCCTTGATAGTAATCATAATAGAGCAACGGGAGGCCCAAGGGCTGCAGAACAGGCACAGAAGAAGGAAACCTGCTTCAAAACACTTAAACCGAGTTAAAAGGCCTATGATGGCCTAAGTGCTAATGCTATGGGACAGAAAGCAGTGCCCTCCAGTGGACAAGGCAGGAATAGCAGCCACACAAGGAAATAAACCTTACCCCAAAGAGGGCAAAAAAGTCAGGCTTTCCTAACATATCACAAACTGTGTTGGTCATTTTGGGGGCAAAGTCATCAGAATGCAGCTTTACGTCGACCTAACTCTTTTCTAACCACAAAATTTGGTCAAAAGTCAGGCCGTAGTCTTTTTACACAAAAGAAGGGCAGAAAAGTCAGGTTTGCACAAGATAGAAGACTATTTTTGTTATTTTAGGGGCAAAGTCATCAGAATCAGCCTTAGGTTCACCTTCCTCTATTATACACCCCAAAATGGGTCAAACCTAAGGCCCTAGTCTTCCTACCAAAACGAGGGGCCAAAAAGTCCTAAGGAGGCGGCTGGATGCCGGCAGGGAGAGACTGATGGTCCAGCTGATGGTGCTCCTGCCGGGAGCTGGAGGTGAACTGAAGAAAAGGGGAGGGGGAGAGAGTGTCTACGAGAGGGCAGTGTATAAAAGAACGTTGTTGGGTGGGGGAAATGGGAAAAAGACACCAGGAAAGGTTTAAACGCTTTAAACAAATGTAATTAGTTTTACCCCCTTTAATTCAGTCGGTCTGTGGCTTTTACAAAGTTTTCTTTGAAAGTAAACAGGCTTAATTAAAAGCTAAAGCTTTTGGCAATTGCCGGAACCTTCCAGAACCTTCCAGAACAGATTTGCAACATTGTGACACGTGACACGCCTGAGGCAGTTAAAGAGAAAAAAAACGGGAGTTTCTGTTTCTTTATTTTCTTGCATTGCACTTGATTTCTGTGTCTTTAAGGTTACAGGGAAGGGATTGGGGGGTGTTTGTGTGCACGTGGAATGAGTCAGAAGGGAAAACCAGCTAACTCAGGAGCTACGACTTAGCAACTTTAAGACCTGTGGACTTCAAACTCCCAGAATTCCTCAACCAGCCATGAGGGCTGAGAATCTGGGAGTGAAGTCCACAAAGTCTTAAAAGTGCCAAGTTGAAGACCTGAATAGCTGGTAGTGCGGGCATATTAAAAAATGGATAAATTATCATACATTATCAGGGCAAAGGAAAGGAATTCAGTAAAGGAACAAAAGAGCATCGATGAGGGCATGCAAAGAGTGCCCTCCTGGGGATTGGCCATAGAGGCCAGAAAGGGACTACAAAGGACCATCCTATAGCACAGGGCATGCAAACCGGTGCCTCCTGTGTTCTTTTTGCCATAGCGCCTGACAGGGACTACCAAAGACCATCCTATAGCAAGGCAATGAAAGGGTGCCCTACTGTGGTTATTTTATGTATAGCAGCCTGAAAGGGACTACAGCGACCATATATAACACAGGGCGCGCAAAGACTGCGCTCCTGTGGTTGTTTTGGAATAGCAGCCAACCAAGGAAATAAACCTTACCCCAAAGAGGGCAAAAAAGTCAGGCTTTCCTAAAATGTGTTGGTCACTGCGTTGGTCATTTTGGGGACAAAGTCATCAGAATGCGGCATTACCTCGAACTAACTCTCCTCTAACCGCAAAATGGGTCAAAAGTCAGGCCGTAGTCTCTCCTTACCCAAAAGAGGGCAAAAAAGTCAGGCTTTCCCAAGACATGAAAGACTATGTTTGTTATTTGGGGGGGGCAAAGTCATCAGAATGTTGCCTTACGTCGACCTAACTGGTTTCCTAACCGCAAAGTGGGTCAAACAGTTTCAGGGACGTAGGTCTCTCTTACCCATGGGGCAAAAATGTCAGGCTTTCCTAAGTATGAAAAGAACATGTTTGGTTATTTGGGGGGCAAGTCACAGAATGACTTTATTATTATTATTACATTATTAGAAGCCTTGATATTACTCACATAGAGCAACGGGAGGCCCAAGGGCTGCAGAACAGGCACAGAAGAAGGAAAACCTGCTTCAAAATAACACTTAAACCGAGTTAAAAAGCCTATGAATGACTAAGTGCTAATGCTATGGGGACAGAAAGGCAGGTGCCCTCCAGTGGACAAGGCAGGAATAGCAGCCACGCAAGGAAATAACCCTTACCCCAAAGAGGGCAAAAAAGTCAGGCTTTCCTAACATATCACAAACTGTGTTGGTCATTTTGGGGGCAAAGTCATCAGAATGCAGCCTTACGTCGACCTAACTCTTTTCTAACCCCAAAATGGGTCAAAAGTCAGGCCGTCGTCTTTCTTTACCCAAAAGAGGGCAGAAAAGTCAGGCTTTCCCAAGATATGAAAGACTATTTTTTTTATTTTAGGGGCAAAGTCATCAGAATGCAGCCTTAGGTTCACCTTACTCTATTCTAACCCCAAAATGGGTCAAACCTAAGGCCCTAGTCTTTCCTTACCCAAAAGAGGGCAAAAAAGTCCCTAAGGAGGCGGCTGGATGCCGGCAGGAGAGACTGATTGGGTCCAGCTGATTGGTGCTCCTGCCGGGAGCTGGAGGTGAACTGAAGAAAAGGGAGGTGGGAGAGAGGAGAGGGTATAAAAGAACGTGGTTTGGGTGGGGAAAGGGGAAAAAAGACACCAGGAAAGGTTTAAATGCTTTAAACAAATGTAATTAGTTTTACCCCCTTTAATTCAGTCTGTCGTTGCTTTAAAAGTTTCTTTTGAAAGTAAACAGGCTAATTAAAAGCTAATAGCTTTTGGCAATTGCGGAACCTTCCAGAACCTTCCAGAACAGATTTGCAACATTTGTTGGACACGGGACACGCGAGGCAGTTAAAGAGAAAAAAAACGGAGTTTCTGTTCTTTATTTCTGCATTGCACTGATTTCTGTTATTTAAGGGTACAGGAAAGGGATTGGGGTGTTTGTGTGCACGTGGAAGAGCTCAGAAGGGGCAAACCAGCTAACCCAGGAGTCTACAGAAAGCAACTTTAAGACCTGTGGACTTCAACTCCCAGAATTCTCAACAGCCATGAGGTGAGGAATACTGGAGTTGACGCACATGCTTAAAAGTGCCATAGTTTGAAGACCCCTGAACTAGCTGGTAGTGGTGCATATTAATAAACATGGATAATTTATCATACATTTATCAGTGCAAAGGAAAAGTAATTCAGTAAAGGAACAAAAGAGCATAGCATGAGGGCATGCAAAGAGTGCCCTCCTGTGGTTATTTTGGCCATAGCGGCCAGAAAGGGACTACAAAGGCCATCTATAGCACAGGGCTTGCAAACGGTGCCTTCCTGTGGTTATTTTGGCCATAGCGGCCTGACAGGGACTACAAAGGCCATCTATAGCACAGGGCATGAAAAGGGTGCCCTACTGTGGTTATTTTATGTATAGCAGCCTGAAAGGGACTACAGCGACCATATATAACACAGGGCACGCAAAGACTGCGCTCCTGTGGTTGTTGTGGAATAGCAGCCACCCAAGGAAATAAACCTTACCCCAAAGAGGGCAAAAAAGTCAGGCTTTCCAAATGTGTGGTCACTCGTTGCCCTTTTGGGACAAAGTCATCAGAATGCGGATACCCGACCTTAACTCTCCTCTACCGCACAAAAGGTTCAAAAGTCAGGCCGTAGTCTCTCCTTACCCAAAAGAGGGCAAAAAAGTCAGGCTTTCCCAAGACGTGAAAGACTATGTTTGTTATTTGGGGGGGCAAAGTTATCAGAATGCAGCCTTACGTCGACCTAACTGTTTCCTAACCGCAAAGTGGGTCAAAAGTCAGGCCGTAGTCTCTCCTTACCCATAGAGGGCAAAAATGTCAGGCTTTCCTAAGGTATGAAAGACTATATTGGTTATTTGGGGGGCAATGTCATCAGAATGACTTTATTATTATTATTACATTATTAGAAGCCTTGATATTAATCATAATAGAGCAACGGGAGGCCCAAGGGCTGCAGAACAGGCACAGAAGAAGGAAACCTGCTTCAAAAAACTTAAACCGAGTTAAAAAGGCCTATGATGGCCTAAGTGCTAATGCTATGGGACAGAAAGCAGTGCCCTCCAGTGGACAAGGCAGGAATAGCAGCCACACAAGGAAATAAACCTTACCCCAAAGAGGGCAAAAAAGTCAGGCTTTCCTAACATATCACAACTGTGTTGGTCTTTGGGGGCAAATCATCAGAATGCCAGCCTTTTACGTCGACCCTAACTCTTTTCTAACCCCAAAATGGGTCAAAAGTCAGGCCGTAGTCTTTCTTTATCAAAGAGTGCAGAAAAGTCAGCTTTCCCCAAGATATGAACGACTATTTTGTTATTTAGGGGAAAAGTCATCAGAAATGCAGCCTTAGGGTCACCTACTCTATTCTAAACCAAAATGGGCAAACCTAAGGCCCTAGTCTTTCCTTACCCAAAAGAGGGCAAAAAAGTCCCTAAGGAGGCGGCTGGATGCCGGCAGGAGAGACTGATTGGGTCCAGCTGATTGGTGCTCCTGCCGGGAGCTGGAGGTGAACTGAAGAAAAGGGAGGGGGGAGAGAGGAGAGGGTATAAAAGAACGTGGTTTGGGTGGGGAAAAGGGAAAAAAGACACCAGGAAAGGTTTAAACGCTTTAAACAAATGTAATGAGTTTTACCCCCTTTAATTCAGTCTGTCTGTTGCTTTTACAAAGTTTTCTTTGAAAGTAAACAGGCTTAATTAAAAGCTAAAGCTTTTCGCAATTGCCGGAACCTTCCAGAACCTTCCAGAACAGATTTGCAACATTGTGACACGTGACACGCCTGAGGCAGTTAAAGAGAAAAAAAACAGAGTTTCTGTTTCTTTATTTTCTTGCATTGCACTTGATTTCTGTGTCTTTAAGGGTACAGGGAAGGGATTGGGGGGTGGTTGTGTGCACGTGGAAGAGCTCAGAAGGGCAAACCAGCTAACTCAGGAGTCTACAGACTTAGTAACTTTAAGACCTGTGGACGTCAACTCCCAGAATTCCTCAACCAGCCATGAGGGCTGAGGAATCCTGGGAGTTGAAGTCCACAAGTCTTAAAAGTGCCAAGTTTGAAGACCCCTGAACTAGCTGGTAGTGGTGCATATTAATAAACATGGATAAATTTATCATACATTTATCAGTGCAAAGGAAAAGTAATTCAGTAAAGGAACAAAAGAGCATAGCATGAGGGCATGCAAAGAGTGCCCTCCTGTGGTTATTTTGGCCACAGCGGCCATAAAGGGACTACAAAGACCATCTATAGCACAGGGCTTGCAAACGGTGCATTCCTGTGGTTATTTTGGCCATAGCGGCCTGACAGGGACTACAAAGACCATCTATAGCACAGGGCATGAAAAGGGTGCCCTACTGTGGTTATTTTATGTATAGCAGCCTGAAAGGGACTACAGCGACCATATATAAAACAGGGCGCGCAAAGACTGCGCTCCTGTGGTTGTTTTGGAATAGCAGCCACCCAAGGAAATAAACCTTACCCCAAAGAGGGCAAAAAAGTCAGGCTTCTAACAATGTGTGGTCCACTGGTGGTCATTTTTGGGGACAAAGTAATCAGAATGCGGAATTGCATTACTGACCTAACTCTCCTCTAACGCAAAATGGTCAAAAATGTCAGGCGTTAGTCTATCATTACCAAAAGAGGGCAAAAAAGTCAGGCTTTCCCAAGACATGAAAGACTATGTTTGTTATTTGGGGGGGCAAAGTCATCAGAATGCAGCCTTACGTCGACCTAACTGTTTCCTAACCGCAAAGTGGGTCAAAAGTCAGGCCGTAGTCTCTCCTTACCCATAGAGGGCAAAAATGTCAGGCTTTCCTAAGGTATGGAAGACTATGTTGGTTATTTGGGGGGCAAAGTCATCAGAATGACTTTATTATTATTATTACATTATTAGAAGCCTTGATATTAATCATAATAGAGCAACGGGAGGCCCAAGGGCTGCAGAACAGGCACAGAAGAAGGAAACCTGCTTCAAAACACTTAAACTGAGTTAAAAAGGCCTATGATGGCCTAAGTGCTAATGCTATGGGACAGAAAGCAGTGCCCTCCAGTGGACAAGGCAGGAATAGCAGCCACAAAAGGAAATAAACCTTACCCCAAAGAGGGCAAAAAAGTCAGGCTTTCCTAACATATCACAAACTGTGTTGGTCATTTTGGGGGCAAAGTCATCAGAATGCAGCCTTACGTCGACCTAACTCTTTTTTAACCCCAAAATGGGTCAAAAGTCAGGCCGTAGTCTTTCTTTACCCAAAAGAGGGCAGAAAAGTCAGGCTTTCCCAAGATATGAAAGACTATTTTTGTTATTTTAGGGGCAAAGTCATCAGAAAGCAGCCTTAGGTTCACCTTACTCTATTCTAACCCCAAAATGGGTC
>JALGBA010002983.1:0-71475 GCA_023970755.1 Azemiops feae | reverse complement strand
TTGTATCATCTCTATCCTATTATCTAATTTGTTCATATCCCCTCTCATTTCCATGTGATTCTTAGTCATTGTCTCCTGCATTTTTAACATCGTTTCCTGAATAGTCAGTAGTGTTGTCTGCATAGTTTGCATATTTAATATTACACTCTGTTTTTCTGTCCCTAGCATTCCTTCTAATGTTCTCTGACCTGGTGGGGATGAATGTGTCAGTGCTAGATTTGATATTGTCTTCTTTCCTGTCCTCAATGTTGTCATAGTGATATCCTATTTCTCAAATACTTTCTATTCTTAATATCTCTTTGTTTAGCCAACCACCTATTTAACTTTGCTCTTTTACTCTAGACTTCTGGTTCTTCGTTTTTCTTTCTCTCCTCTTCTGGGTCTACATCTATTTCCACTATACCCCCAGACCTCTCTTCACCTTTTCCAACCCTCTTCACTTTCTTTCCTCCTTCTTACTTGACACACAGTTCTAAGACTCCAGATTTCTTCTCCAATCTTATATCGTCAACCGTCTGTCCGTTCCTATCACTTTCGTCGCTGTATCACGTCCTCTCGCCGTCTCCTTTACTTTCCGGATCTTCTCCACGTCCAAACCTATCTCCTCCTTTCTCCTCCGACCCCACTTTCTCCAATCTTCTGTAACGTGCTGCTATGTATCGCTCCTTCTCCGTCTTTCCTAAATCGCCATTTTCTCCTCAGTTCTGGCTGTCTGCTTGCCGGTCGTCTCCCTTCGCTCCTCTCGTCTTGCTAACTCCGCCGTCTCCGTCTCCCGACCTCTCCTTCCTCAATCTTCAACCGTCTTCTTCGTCCTGCGCTAGAACATTTGCCATAAGGTTTTTCTCTTTCTTCTTTTTGTCTCTCTCCTATTAATCTTCTGGTTATTTTAATCTGCTGACTGACAGCTCTTCCCGCCGGGTCGCCGCTTGCATTGAGGTTTCCCTCACGAGCTGAGCTTCCTTCCGACACCCAAACTAATGGACAAGTAAATCTTTTTAGACTTTTCTGTTACTCTTAAGAATATTTTAGAATGTTTTAACTCACTCAATGGCACAGTCTGTTAAGTATATCTTTGCTTCCGCATCCTCTGTGGTTTGTCACGGCCTCAAATCCGCCATCTGTCGATAGCAGATATTTCCATGCTGGATTTAGGGGGTTTCCTTTCATCGTAGCGGGTGGTTGCCTCTCACCTCGCTACTCCCCTGGCTTCACCCTTTCTCACGCGTAGCCCTCCAGGCTCTCTGCACCCCCGAAGGGTCTCAAAACGTGGAAAAATCAGAGTTAGAGGACGGAGACTGTCCTCTTTCCCCTGCACCGCCTTGACGTCAGTCCCCAGTAAATTTTTTAGAGGTGTAGGCGCAGGGTTGCAGGACTCCACTCTTGTTCTTTTGCAGTAATACAGCTCTGACTGCAACATCGCTGGCGTCAGCTTGGATTACAAAGGGTTCCCCTGGGCAGGGGTGCTTTAGGACCGGTTCAGCAGCAAATAGTCTTTTTAAATTCTCAAAAGCTGTTTGACAGCCCATTGTCCATGCTAGTGGTTGGCCCGGTCGCGGCTTCCCTCCTCCTTTGCCTGTTTTCAGTAGTTCTGTAAGGGGTAGGGCAATCTCGGCAAAGGAGGGGATGAATTGACGATAGAAGTTGGCAAAACCTAGAAAGCTCTGGAGCTGTTTGCGAGTCTTTGGGGGCTGCCACTCGATTATAGCTTTCACCTTGGCTGGATCCATTTCAATGCCCTCGTTGGAGATTCTGTAGCCAAGATAATCTAATCGGGTCTGGTGGAATTCACATTTCGACAATTTGGCATAAAGCTTGGCATATAATAATTTCTTTAACACTTCTCTCACCAGTTTTATATGATCAGTCATATTTGTGCTGTATATCAGGATGTTATCAAGATACACCAGAACCCCTTTGTACAAGTGATCATGTAGGACCTCATTAATCAACTGCATGAATACGGCTGGGGCCCCCTGTAATCCAAATGGCATGACTTTGAACTGATAGCTCCCCATAGGACAGTTGAAGGCAGTTTTCCACTTGTCTCCCTCCTTTATTCTCACTCGGTAATATGCCTCTCTCAGGTCTAATTTAGTGAAGACACTCCCCTTAGCCAGATGGGTTAATAAGTCCTTCAGGAGGGGGAGGGGGTATTTGTTTTCCACACTCACAGCTTTGAGACCCTTATAGTCTATGCAGAGACGAAGAGACCCATCTTTTTTTTCTTTGAACAACACAGGGGCTCCCATGGTAGATTTCGCCCGTTCAATGAACCCCCTCGCTAGGTTTTTGTTTACGTATCGCTGCATCTCCTCCATTTCAAGGGGGGACATAGCATACATTCTCGGTCGTGGGAGTTTGGCTCCTCGCACCAGTTCGATAGAGCAGTCATTGGGTCTGTGAGGGGGCAGGGCATCGCATTCTTTTTCACTAAATGCCTCAGCTAGGTCCCGGTATTCATTGGGGATGAGTGGTTTGTCTGGTGGCGGTGAGGCAGCCATGTACGCTCGCTCATTGGGTGGCCTAAAGTGTCCCGCAACGTCAGTTGAATCAGTGGGAGGCTCAAGCCCTATAGGTAGTCTCACAGTTCTCATTCCTTTCTCCCACCAGATAAATGGCTTCCATTTGTCCAACCAGGCTAATCCTAGGATCACAGCCTCAGTCATTTTTGGGGCCACCAGGAAGCGAATAAACTCCCAGTGGGCACCTATTTCTAGGCGTAAGGGCTCAGTTAATTGTGTGACTAAAGTCCCTCCCATCAGGGAGCCATCAGCTTGCTCGAACCTCACAGGTTTGGAGAGCTGTTTTGCCCGTATGCCCATTTTCATGGCAAATGGTAGGCTAATAATGCATCGGGTGCATCCAGAATCGATTAGCACGTTTAAGTCTATTTGTGCCCCCGACTTAGGGATTATAAGCTTGGCGGGCAGTGAAAAAGACGGGACTTGTCAACTCACCATTGGGTCGTTCTCTCCTTCGTTGTCGCTGTCAAAGGAGGATAGAGTAGGGGTGGGTTCACTCGGAGTCCCGGCGTCCTCCTGCGTGGGAGGTGTGATCTGGGCAACAGGTTCTTGTGTGACCCGGTTGGATTTTTCTCTCGTTAGCCGCTGAGCAGGTTTCCTTCTCGCCGCTGGTTCCGGTCTGCTCTGTAGTCGGGGGTAGGGGACTGGACAGTTTACTGCTCGATGTCCCTCCTGTCCGCACCGGAAACACTTAATTGACAGGCCTGCAGGTGGCTTGCGTCTCTCAGTCATCGCAGTTGGAGAGTTTCGTGGGAGTGATTGTTGTTCGGGTTGCTCTGGCTGCTGTTCGGATTCAGGTGGGGGAGGCTTCTTATATCGGGCGAGCTGAACATCTAGCTTCACCACTGCCTGGTACCATTCTTGCAGCTGATCAGGTACTGCTCGATAGAAGCAGGCCTGAGAGAGGTGATCGTCTAATCCCTCAATGAAGTGATGGATTAGGGATTGCTCTGGCCACCCCTCTATTCGACCTGCTATCTTGCGGAACTCTCGCACGTACTCCAGGGCAGGCCTGCTGGCTTGTTTTATTTTGTGGATTTGTTCTCTTGCCTTGAGGCCAAGAGATGGGTCCTCAAATCTTTCTCTCAGCCCTAGGAGGAAGAGGTGGGGGTCCTCCAATTCCGGGGCTTGCTCATTGTATAAATTGTTCAGCCATTCGGATGCTTCTCCCTCTAGGCTGGACCCAATCACATAGACCATGGCCCCTGGGTCCAGGTAGAGATAGGCCCAGCAATTCAATTGAGAGCGTACTTGGTTGAGGAAAAAAATCAGCTTCTCTGGATCCCCATCGAAGGTTGCTCTGAAAGGTGGTGCAATTATAGGCTGTTGGGGCCCCCACTGTGGCTGTTGCTGCTGACCCCATCCTGGCTGCTGATTTCCTGGCTCCTGCACCACCCCAAGCTGTTGCAAGGCCTCTATTAGCTGTGGCAAGCTCAGAGGATTTATAGGCTGTTGGGGCCCCCACTGTGGCTGTTGCTGCTGGCCCCATCCTGGCTTCTGATTTATGCCCAGGGGTTGCACGTTCGGGGGCTGGGGCCAATCTCCTTGCTGTGGTCATTCTCCCACCAGCTGCTGATCTCCTGGCTCCTGCATCACCCCAAGCTGGTGCAAGGCCTCTATTAGCTGTGGTAAGCTCAGAGGCTGGCTACCCTCTGCCCGCTGGGAATGCCACACTCTCCATTGTTGCAGAGGCCTCAGACTGGAATTCCCTCTCTCTTCAGGGCTGGAGTCCCTGACAGGGGAAGACAGGGTCTTGAAGGCTTTCTGATCTACAATGGAGGGGCTGTAGGCTTCTCTCTGCAGGAGTGGATTTTTGCTTCTCACCTCTGGGTTTTGAACTCTTTCCAGTGACTCACCCAAAGCTTGAGTGGCAGGCAATCCGTTATCTCTCTGCCATTCTGCTTTTGAAGTCTTTGAAAGTGGCAAAACTGCTTCGAAGACTCTGCAATCTCCGCTCGGCTTCTCCCAGTCTGAAGACCAAATCAGCTCTCCTAATTGCTTTGGCCTTGCTCCCAACTGGGAGATCTGCCAGAGTTCCTTCTCCCCCGGCTTGCTGGCTTTCGCTCCCCCCCCCTGGGGAAGCTGCTGCTGCCGGGGTGTTGGCTTCAGGCAATCGTTCTTCTTTCATAATGAGATCTTCCCCGAATCTTCGTCAGCTTATCCCTTTTGTTTAGGAACAGTGACTGGGGCCCGGGACCCCTAAATGGTTTGAAACGTTGTTAGATCTTGGCATGTTGTCAAGGTTCCGACTAATGGAGCACTTCAAAGAACTTCCAGGCATTGTTTATTCTGAAAAGTCTTTAATCATGGACACAATGTTGGCACATCATGGATGGATGCCAAGATCTGAATTTCCTTTTCTTTGCACATTACATTTCAAACTATTCCCCTCCCCTATTTTGCAGTCATAATTCACATTCTCCAATTAGCCTGAAGGGCAAAGATTCACTTCCGTTCCTTATCCCGCGGTTTCCTATCTTTCTCCTCCCCCCCCACCATCAACTGAAATTAACTCTAAAAATAGCAGACAGTTCTGCATATCTTGTCAAAGCAATAATATCCTATATTAGCAGCGTTGACACCCATGTCTCGTCGAGGTCTGGTTCTTAGGTAAAACAAGGCAATGGGTAGGGCTTGTGGCCATGTTAAATGTGTCTCCTGGCATAGTTTACCCAGGAGTTTTTATTTCCCTGTTAGCTCTTTCTGTACCTCCAGAACTGGTCGGAGAAAAAGGGGTAAGTTTTGGGTGATGCCCAGGGCCCGATATATGTGGGTGAGGATTTGTGCCACAAAATGTTTTCCTCTATCCGTATCTATATTGCTGGGTACCCCAAATCGTGGCACTACATCTTTTAGTAGGTGTCTGGCTGTTTCTAGTGCTGTAGCATGGCGACAGGGAAAAGCCTTGATCCAGTGGGTTAATTGGTTCCTGCACACAAGGACGTACTGAAAACCATTTGCTCTGGGCAGCTGTATGTAATCCATTTGTCATTTTTCAAATGGGCGTTGTGCCCATGGTCTACCCCCAATGTGAGTGGTTTTTCTGGAGGTGGCATTATTAGCTTGGCAAGTTTTGCAAGTTCCTGCCACTCGTGTGGCTTCCTGATATGCTCCGGGTGCATACCAGACTCCCCTTATTGCATCTACCATTGTTGCAACCATTTCAATAGCTTAAGGTTTCATTTATGCTTTTAAGTTTCCATTTCCTGAGTTAAGTTTAAGGTTTCGTTTATGCCTTTAAGTTTCCATTTCTTGAGTTAAGTTTCATTTCCTGGCAAAGCCCGCCCTTTACGACCCTCCTGCTATGATGTAAATAGACCAATAAAAGAGAGGCACGCAGATCCTTCGGGGCTCTCGCATGCTGACTCAACCTGAAGAAACATGTTGTCCGTGTGTTTCCTATCCACCAAGCGCGAGGTCCGTTGGCCTAGGCTAACGTACGTCACTGGTCCGTCCAGCAGGCGCTGGACCCCGGGATCGAATTCCCACATACCATTGCCTGTGTTCCACAATGGCCTTTGGCATGAAGTCGTTGGCAGATAAGTCGTAGGAGATGAAAGATGGATTTGCTGAAAGGGGCTGTGTGGCAGCCCATTTGGCTGCTTGATCTGCGAAGTGGTTGCCTTTTGTGATTTCTGAGTTGTCCTTTTGATGTGCCCTGCAATGTATAATTGCTATTTTTGAAGGCAACTGAATGGCAATTAATAATTTAGAGACTAATTTGGCATCAGCAATGGGCTGTCCGGATGCAGTCAGGAACCCTTGTTGTTTCCATAGTGCTCCGGTAGCCTGACAGATCCCAAACGCATATCTTCAATTGGTATATATGTTGGTAGACCGGTCCCTTGCTTCCTCGCACGCTTGTATTAAAGCCGCGAGCTCAGCGGCTTGAGCGCTGTAAGAAGGAGGGAGCAGCATAGCCCACACAATTTCGTGGAGAGAGACGACAGCTGCTCCTGTCACTCTACTCCCTTCAAGCATGAATGAAGACCCATCCGTGAATAATACAAAATCCGGGTTTTCCAGGGGGACATCGGTGAGGTCAGGTCGGGGCAGTTCTGTATCTTGGATAAGGTGGAGGCAATCATGCAGGTTTTTCTTTGATTGCTCCGTTGGTAATAGTGTAGCCGGATTTAAAGTCATACACCTCTCAAATGAAATGTGTTCGGAGGTGAAGAGCTCGGCTTCATATTCAGCTAAACGCTGCTTGTGTTTGTGATTTTAAAAGGATAGCAAACACATCATGGGGAACCTTTAAGACAAGGGGGTGGCTCAGAACTAGGTCCTTGGATCTTTTTACTATTTCTACGGTGGCTGCCACTGCCCTCAGGCAGGGAACCATTCCCTTTGCCACTGGATCGAGCTGCACTGAATAGTATGCTACGGGTCGCAGTGAAGAACCAAATCGCTGGGCTAGGACACCTGATCCTACCCCCTGGTTCTCATGAATAAATAGCAGGAAAGGTTTTTTATAGTCAGGGAGACCCAGTGCTGGCGCTGATGCCAGTGTCTGTTTTATTTTAGAGAGAGTGAGGTCTAATAGTTTGGTCCAGGCAATTCGGTCCGGCATATCTTTAACAGTTAGCTGAATGAGGGGTTTAGCTAACTCCCCAAATGATGGGATCCATGGGCGGCAGAATCCCAGAACGCCCAGTAGAGCTCGCACCTGTCTTTTTGTCTGAGGGGGTTTCATCTTAAGGATGGTTTCAACCCTCCCAGGTGCTAGTTTCCGGATTCCCGGGGCAATAATATAGCCCAGGTAGATGACTTCCTGTTTCAAGTATTGTAGTTTGGAAGGTGACGCTTTATGTCCCTTCTCTGCTAATGTTAAAAGCAGGTGATAGGTGTCAGCCTTACAGATCTGTTTAGTGTCTGAGGCTAGCAGGAGGTCATCCACGTATTGAATCAGTGTGGATCCCCCTGGCAAGGCAATGGAGGCTAGGTCTGCTTTAAGGATTTGCGAAAAAAGGGTAGGGGATTCTGTATACCCTTGGGGTAGGCGTGTCCACGTGTACTGTTGATCCTCCCAGGTGAAAGCAAAAAGATATTGGGAGTCCCGGTCTACCGGGATACTAAAAAAAGCAGAACAGAGGTCTATGACAGTAAAGCATGTAGCTGTTCTGTCCCAGCCTATGTCCGTCCTTGTTGCGTCACAAGAACAAACCCCTCTTTAACAGTAGGCTGGGAAAACCAACCCTTTTTATTTAATTTACAGTTCAGATAATTTTCCCTCAAAACAAAAACAACAGAATACTTTTCCAATGGATAGTTAGTTCAAAAGCAAAACAGAGCAGGAGTTAAACAAGAAATAATTCACAGGTAACACAAACAGACCAAGATCCCTTGACACTGAAGTTCTTTGCAAACGGTTGCCTTCAGCAACCAGCACCGCCCACACCTTCCCTTTTTATTAAGCAGCCCCAAGGCGTGGCTTCTCAATGCCTTCTCCTCCTCCCTTGGAGTTGCCGTATTGTCTCCCTCTGATTTGCTCTAGTTAACTGCCTTCGTTTACGAGCGTCTATAATGATGTCCAGCTGTGAGTCCTGAGAGTCTGACTCATCTTCCCCACACAGCTGAGTCTCATCCTGAGCACGATTGGAGGGGCCAGGCTCTTCATCCGATTGTGAGTCTTGTAACTCATCAGAGCCTTCCTCCGACTCTGATGGCTCCTCCTCCTCCTCCTCTGATTCCCCGGACTCAGCTGCCGGGATCACAGGCTTGGCATGGACTCACAACAGTAGCCGACGCTGGAACCTCGGTGATGATGGTAGCGGGGTTGGGGACTATTGGGGCATGGGGTATCACGTGACTGTTGACTAGTCTGAGATTGTGAACAAACCTGTAAACAGGATTTCCATTTTGGTCTAATTTAGGCTTGCGGACTGGAAAAATAGGTGTATTACAGGGGGAGGTGCAATGGCGGAGAACCCCGTTTTAGGTATGCCTCAATCAGTTTCCTAATGGGCTCTATTGCTTCGGTTGGAATCCGGTATTGGGGAACGCATGGGGTGGTCCCTTTTTCACCTGGATCCTAACAGGAGTAGCTCCTTTCAATAATCCTACCTCCGTAGAGTCCCAGCCCCAGAGGGAGGCAGGGAGGTTACTAAAATCCTCGTGCAGCTGTTCTTTGTTCAGGGCTAAAAATTGCTTGCACTCTGCAGGGATATCTAATATTACTCCGGTCTTGTTGCACTTCATTGTGGCCCCCATTTTGCACAGCAAGTCTCGGCCCATAAGGGACAAAGGAGACTGTGGGCAAATAGTGAAGGCGTGTTCCACAGAGAAGGGGCCGATCTCTACTTTTAGTTCTTCAGTGAATTTTACCGGGATAATTTCCCCCCCCCACTCCTATATTATTATCCTGGGCTCCAGGTATTACAGAGCCTTTAAAGGGAGGGGTGGTGATTAGAGATGAGGTGGCCTCGGTATCTACCAGACACTCGTATTCTTTTCCCCCCATTGTGATGGTGACAAGGGGTTCTCCATCCCGGCCGTTCTTTAAGGGAATGGGCAGCCCGGCAAAAGTGGTCAGAAACTTCTCCTTTCCCGGCTCTAGTCACTGATCTTGAATTTCGTTTCCTCTGCCTTGCTCCCAAAGGGGCTCTTCCTGATATCTCCTTTCGCTGTTTTGGAATGATCTCTCCCTAGGAAAAGGAGCTCTGGGTGGCCAGTAGCGGTTTCGCTGGGAGGGTTTTCTACAGCTGGATTTAAAGTGGCCCGATTCGCCGCACCTATGGCAGTGCTGGCACTTATAGTCGGACATTCCTTCCTCCCTGCATCATGGGCACGGATGTAGTTTTT
Source organism: Azemiops feae (assembly GCA_023970755.1). Lineage (NCBI taxonomy): Eukaryota > Metazoa > Chordata > Lepidosauria > Squamata > Viperidae > Azemiops > Azemiops feae. The sequence continues at coordinate 62,152 of JALGBA010002983.1, read as the reverse complement.
CGAAGGGCCGATTGTCTATTCACTTGTTTTCATTGTGTATAGCTGCAAAAACTTGCAGGTCTTCTCTTCTTTCTGTTCTCCTTTTCCTGTCTCTCTCTCTTTCCCTATAAATCTCTTTTTGCTCCTTTTCCTCCTCTCTCAGCCTCTCTGTCTGGTCATAGACGAAGTTTGCGATTCTCCGCAACTCTGAAAGTTCCAGACCAGACCAGTTTGACACTATTCGAGGGAAATGTGTTTTAATGTCACTGGTGGATTGGTCTACAAAGGCTGAGGCGAGGATTCTCTGGTCTTTTAGAGAATTAAGATCTAAATGAGCATGGGCTACGGCTGCTTCTGAGAGGCGTCTGGGTTTTCTGTTTCTCTCTGAGTTATTCTTTGGAACTCCTGCCAATTCAGAGGTTTTTTTTCCTATTTCTTGAAGGGCTTCCATCAGGTTATCTCTAGCCCGGTTATATTCGTCCCAGTGGTTGTCATCAATAGTCCCAATCGGGACGATTGGTGGGCCAGGCAACTCGGACCAGGGCTCTCTGCCCGGGTGTGACTATTGTCGGTCGCCTGGCTATTTCTGCAATTTTTTCATATAGTTTTAGCAGTTCGTCTTTCGTTAGAAAGCCGTGCAACAACTGGGTCATATCCCCCCACGAAGGGTTATGGCTGTCTATGATAGATTTTAACATCTGGATCACAGCCTGGGGGTTAGATCTAAAAGAGGGAGTATCCCTTTTCCATATAACTATACCGGATGCAGAAAACGACATATGTGTTAGCACGTATTCTAACTGTCCTCTTGCCCTTCCTGGGACTGGTTTACTCAGGAGAGGGGCCATTATTTGCCCAGGTTTGTCTGAAAGGGTTTGGGGGGCTTTTCCCTCTTCCTCTTTCTTTGGGGCAGGGTTGTTAAGCCTGGCTAATTCTGCCCAGCAATACCAGTAGGGGATTTGGCTGGGTCTTATCAGTGGTCTAAGTGCTTTTAATGTTGAAAAATTAAAGGTACCGTCTTTTGGCCAAATTGGTCTCCCAGTTTCATCCTTCAGCAAAGCCCACTCATTACAAATTTTCTTTGCTCGTTTCTTTTTCATGCCATCCAGGACGGGCACTCGCCTCTCGTCCCATGCCTCGAGCAAGTCTCCAATGGGTGTCCTAATTTTAACCCTCAAACTGCAGCTACCCATGTTCCCCTTTTGATGTGGGGTTCAGTCGGGTTCCTCCTAGCAGCACTTCCCAGCCGCTCTTAGCGACACTATCCCTGCCGCCCCGCCTGTAGGTTTTTGGGCTCAAAAAATGCCCAGGAAGACTTTGGTTCCCTAACGAAGTACTGGATCTTCCTACCTAGGGAACTCCTTGCCGTCACTTTGCGGACCTAAAAAAAATGTCCGAGGAGGACCTGCCGCAACAGGTACCCAGCCTCCATTCACTACCCCGCCTGTCAGTTTTCAGACTTAGGAGAAGTATGGGAAGACCTGTGCTTTGTGCACTAGTATGGGCCCTTCCTACAGGTGAGCTTTGCTTTATTGATCTCTGCTGGGATTTCCTATTGATACCCTCCCCTTCCTTAATCTTTATTCAATCACATACAAACACTCGGCTCCTTTGCTCTTTTCTACAAAGCAAGGTCTCACACTCCAGCTTTAACCCCCTATGCGTTCCAGATTTCTGCCGGTCATGGCTCGGTGGAGCTAGCAGCAGACCTGGGGGCGGCTGAGAAAAAGCACGGAGGAGGTGAAATCCTAGTGGAGATCAGAGGAGGAAACCCATGCAATCACATACACACGCACACACCAACCCGTTCTCAAATTTTAAAATTTTGCGGTACTCACCTACTTTCAGGCAGCTGTTGAGCGCAAGACTCAAAGACTCCCTTTACTACCCTTGGCTTCCCGGGCAGAGTCCGTGGGCTTACCTACAGACTAACAGGAGTCTGGTGCCGGCGAGGTAGGAGCCCTACGGGCCCGGTCCGGTGGCTGGGTTGGCTGGAGTCCCTTCGTGGTCGCCAGAATTGTGAGAAGATTTTCCGTGGTTCGGGTCTCCAGCTGGGAAGCAGACCTTCGGCTCAGGCGGAAGAAATGACACGGAACGAAGCAAGCTGCCAGAAAGTAGGTGTATGGTACAGGAATGGTTTCTGGACTAGCTAGTAGTTTCCCAAGGTGAGGGGTCCTGTTCTTATACCCCTCAAGTTATTGAGATTATGATTTGACTTTTGAAAAGATTTTTGTTCATTTAAGGAAAAAATGAGAAAGTACAGGTAGTCCTCGACTTACAACAATTCGCTTAGTGACTGTTTGACGTTACAACGGCACTGAAAAAAGTGAATTATGACCATTATTCACACTTATGACTGTTGCAGCATCCCCAGGGTCATGTGATTTACATTCGGATGCTTGGCAACTGATTCATACTTATGACGTTCACAGTGTCCCAGGGTCATGTGATCAATGGCTGGGGGGCGTGGCCAGCTGATCACTCAGGTTGCAGGGTGCCTGTGGGGGGGAATCCGTGGGTCTCTGGTGGAGGGGGATGGGACTGGGGTGGGTGCCTGCCTTCCTTCCCTCCCTTCTCTCCCATTGTCCCTTCCTTCCTTTCCTTCACCTCCCTTTGTCCCTTCCTCCTTCCCTCCCTCTCTCCCATTGTCCCTTCCTTCCTTCTTTCCTTCCTTTCCTTCACCTCCCTTTGTCCCTTCCTTCCCTCCCTCTCTCCCATTGTCCCTTCCTTCCTTCTTTCCCTTCACCTCCCTTTGTCCCTTCCTCCTTCCCTCCCTCTCTCCCATTGTCCCTTCCTTCCTTCTTTCCTTCCTTTCCTTCACCTCCCTCTTTGTCCCTTCCTCCTTCCCTCCCTTTCCCATTGTCCCTTCCTTCCTTCCTTCCTTCCTTCCCTTCCCCTCCCTGTCCCTTCCTCCTTCCCTCCCTCTCTCCCATTGTCCCTTCCTTCCTTCCTTTCCTTCACCTCCCTTTGTCCCATCCTCTTTCCCTCCCTCTCTCCCATTGTCCCTTCCTTCCTTCCTTCTTTCCATTGTCCTGTGCTACGCCGCCCAGACCCCAGCCTGGTTTTGGCAGGCAGCAACACATCACGGCCCTGCCTGACATCATGGCCCTGCCTGTGCGCACGCAGAAGCAGAGGAGAGCGCACAGGCAGGGCGGGGATATCGCCGGTTCACCTCCCGTTTTCAGGCATGTACGTTACGAACCGGCTACTTCTCCCAGTCATTTTTCCCCTACCGGGGCCCAGCGTTCAAGCCAGGTTCCCCGATCCTCTCCGTGTACATCGTTCTTCCCATAGCTCTCCCCAGCGCTGTCGAGAGATGCCCATTTCTGGCCACATTGCTACCGTTCTTAAGTTACATTTGCACCCACCCGAAGGAAGAGAGCGACGCTTTTCTCCCTCCTCCAAAGGAAGGGAGACAAACCCGCAGCACCAAGTCACCCTTCCTTCGGGCGAAGTAATCTCCTTGCAATGCAAAACCTCAGGGGCTCTGTCTTTTGCAAAGGGCAGCGAGCGCGCCCCCCATGAGCAAAGGAGGAGAGCAGCCAAGCAACCTGCTAGTCCAAACTACAAATACTGCTTCTTGGGATGGGGTGGGGGGACGGAGAGGAAACGTCTGGAAATCATGCAAGAACTTTTCCTCTTATTATTACTATTATTCTTCCAAGTTGCAAAGGAAAAGCAGAAACAGCCCAACCGCGCAGGTCAAGCTCGGCTCTCTCTCCCTTAAACGCGGTTCATCAGGAGCTCCGGCGCTTCCCACGCTTGCAGCGGGGAGACCGGCGGCTTTTCCACCAACCCGGGGCAACTTTGCAAAAACAGCAAAAGAGCACGGAAAAGCGCGGCTCAGCTGTAGCTGCACACGCCAATCTTGGGCTCTCTCTCCCTCTCTCTTTCTCCCTCTCTCTTTCTCTCCCTCTTTCTCTCTCTCCGATCTTCTGCTCACCTGGCCAGCCGTCCCGGGGATTGATTTGGAGGCACGGAGGGGAGGGGAGTGGCCGAGGGCCGCGGCCACCTTTGGAAGTACCAACGCTCGAGCCGGGCAGAGCTGGCGATGGGAGAGGAGCGGGCCGATCGCCTTCCCGGCAGCCGGGACTCTGGTGCGCCTTCCTGGCCAGGGGGCGGGGCACAGGCGCCGGCGCCCGCAATCTGCCCGGCCTCCCCTCTGGCCCCGGGCAGCACCTCTGCCTCGCGCACACGCGCGATCGTCCTCCCCATCGCTGCCGCTGCCCGCAATCTGCCCGGCCTCCCCTCTGGCACCGGGCAGCACCTCTGCCTCGCGCACACGCGCGATCGGCCTCCCCGTCGCTGCCGCTGCCCGCAATCTGCCCGGCCTCCCCTCTGACACCGGGCAGCACCTCTGCCTCGCGCGATCGGCCTCCCCGTCGCTGCCGCTGCCCGCAATCTGCCCGGCCTCCCCTCTGGCACCAGGCAGCACCTCTGCCTCGCGCTTTGCGCAGCTCCTCCTGGGCCCCCCCACCCGCCGTTAACCTTCCCGCCACCATGCAGGGTAAGGATGGCGCCCCCGCCCAGATGCCCTCACCTCCCCCAAGCATTTTTTTACTCACCTGCTTTCAGCTGCACTCCCTTTCTCCGTTTGCTTCTCTGCCTTCACCATGTGTTTGGGGTAAAAAAGAAAAAAAAAGTTCCATGAGACTTTCTAACTTCTCGCGAGAAGTTAGAAAGTCTCATGGAACTTTTTTTTTTGTCTCACAAACACATGGCGAAGGCTGAGAAGGACAGGAGAAAGGGAATGCTGCTGAAAGCAGGTGAGTAAAAAAAAACGCTTGGGGGAGGTGAGGGCATCTGGGGGGGGCGGGGGGGACCCAGGCAATGCGTCGCGCAGCTCTAGCAGAATCTCCCCTGAAGACTGCGTGAGGCTGCCTGCTACCCCCAAGGCCGCCGCCAATCAGCTGGAGCTGCGTGCTTTGATCCTGGGCTCTCAGTAGGACCCAGGCAACGTGCAGGTCCAGCTGACTTTGCCACAAGCCTCTGTGGCGCTGCTGCGCTTCACTTCATCCACTTTTACACTTTTTTTTTTCATTTTCTTTTCAAAATTTTTTTTTACATTTTTTTTTACAGTGCTGTTCAACCCGTCCTACGCGTACCACCAGCCAGGCGCTCACGTACAACTGGTGGTACGCGTACCATGGGTTGAAAAGCCCTGCTTTACTAAATTTGTATCCCTTATAATTGAATCACCAACCAGAAAGTGGCTTCTCTTTTTGGATGCCTTTCCGTTCTTGCATGACTGATGTGTAATACCTGATTTGCACTTCTCCCTGTCAAAAACAAGTTCATCTCGGACCACGATCGCCTGCTATTTATCGTCACAAATACCTTTACCTGTCTCCTTAATGTCCCTATTAAAGTCAGCAAGGGCACTGTATCTATTGTGCAGGGACAGAGAGAAAGCTTTGTGTTTATGGTTCACAGCTCTCACCCTGCCAGATCCCACGGTTCTCCACACTGCCCTTCTCCTGCAGGATCTTTGTGGTAGAGGGGGCTGATAGCGCGGAGGCTCAATAGAGTAGAAGGGCTGAACTGGACACCTAATTTCTGCCTGAAGAGCGCAGATTATGGACCCTAGATAAATAATCTGTCCTTGTAGACTAGTGATTTGTTTACAGATAGGACAGTTTACCAGTTTGAAAAGAGTATTGTGAAAGACCGCTGCAAAACAAGTGATGCACTGAACTAAGCCAGACATTCTGAGATACAAGGAATCTCAGACACACTTGCCCTGAATGTACTGCTGCTGTTTTTGATTTTTAGTTATATGATTCACGCGCCGTTAGGCGCGTGGGCCGCTACTTTCCTCCTCCCACTTCCTCCTCTTTAACTCACAGTTTGTAGCACTTCCCAGCATGCTCTGGGCAGTTTAAATGCAATGGAGGTCCAATCAGCAGGGCCTCAGCTACCATCACAATTCTTCCTTCTTTATCTGAATAGATCATTTTAGAGTCTATTGTCTCTTTGATATATACAGCTACTCCTCTTTTTTTCTGTAGCGCTGATGCATGATAAAGTTTCCCAATTTTTGGGTATTCCAACAATTTGCAGTATTGTCTTTTTATATGTGTCTCTTGCAAACAAATTATATCTATATTTAGTTTCTGTAGTTTTCTAAAAAAAATATTTCTTTTTGATGGGGAATTCAGTCCATTTATGTTCACTGAAAAAAATCCATTTTCTTTCTCCATTTTAATTACTTATAGTTAGGTCTTGTCGATCTCGTAGTCCTCTGTTCTCTTGCCATTCCCTCACTCTCTTGATCAGGCTTCTCTTTCTGTTCTTCTGTTTGTATAGTTGCTTCCTCAGTTGTTTCTTCTGTTTGTTTCTGATCTTTTCTCTCCTCTTGTTGATGTAGTACTCTTTCATTTAGGAATGCTTGATTTCTTTCATCAAAGTCTTGTGCCTTCCAAACTGAGTCAAGTCGATATCTTGTATTATTCCAGTTGATTAAGATCCCTTCTGGCATCAGCCATCTGAAGTTTACACCTTTTGCAATTAGCTTTGTAGTTAAAAAGTGATATTGTCTTCGGGTGTCTCTTATTCTCTTAGGGATCTGCTTTAACACCACAATTTCTTTATTCTTATATTGTAATGGTTCATCTCTGACTCTTCTCAGTATCTCATCTCTTATTGTTTACTTTATAAATCTTACATGGACTTCTCTGTGTAGTTTATATTTCCTTGCATAGCTTGAATTCATTCGAAATATTTCATCTATCTCCATTTGTATCTCTGCTCGGTCTGTTTTTAAAGCCTCTGCCAGTAAATTAATAATCACTTCTGCTATATCTTCTTCTCTGTCTTCAGGAATATTTTGAAAACTTAAATAGTGTACAGCTTTCTCCATTTCCAAAACTGCCAATGCTCCTTCTAAGCTTTGATTTGCTTGTTCTAATTTTTCATTTTCTTGCATTAGTGCTTCCATTTTTTCGTCAATGTCATCTGATTTATTTTCCATTCTCTGAATTCTTTGTTCATTTTTAACAATCATTTGCTGATGAGCCTCAAATTGTGTCTTTATATCCAGCATTTGTTCATTTATCAAAATTACTTTTTGTCTCTTCATGATTTCTCTGTATTGATTCTTGAATTAATTTTAATGTGGTTTGCATCTCAGTTTGAGCAGTGTTTATTTTTTCTCGCTGCAACATTGTTTCAATAGATCCCTGGCTTGTTGGGCTAGATGTTCCAACAGTAGGTGCAGAGGAAGTTTTTTTCATAAGTCTAGAGAGATTTGGTGCACTCATTTTTCAATTAAGTTTATAAATCCACAAGGAGAAAAAACAAAATAAAAAAGAGGAAAAGAAAAAGAGCCAACTATCTTAGGCTAAAATCCAAACCATAAAACGAGCCAACTACTTTAGGCTAGATCCAAATCCACAAGGAGAAAAATCAAAATAAAAAAGAGAAAAAGAAAAAAAAAGCCAACTATCTTAGGCTAAAATCCAACCATAAAACGAGCCAACTACTTTAGGTTAAATCCAAATGCTCCAGTCAGATCAAAGATGTAAAAAGCCCGCTGTCTCCAAATAATTCCTGTTTTGGTTATATCCAGGGTCAAAAGATATAATTGTAGAGAGTCTTTTCTCATGTAAAGTCATATAAAGGCTCTTTGTTTACACCAGGTGTTGTTTCAAGGTCAAAAGCGTTTCAAGTTCTTTTAATATTTGGTATTGCTGTAGTATCTCCTTTCACCACTAGATGTCCTTATTCACTATATTGTCTATATCCGGGTTTAAAAGGTTTTTTACAAAGTTTTCTTTTAAAGTTCTTTTTAAATTATTTCCCCTAAAAATTGAATATAAAAAGATTTTCCACGTCCTGGGGGTTAAGCAGTTTTTCTTTAAGTCAGTCTGAGTTCCATTTTTAGGTATTCTTTTATATTCCTTAAATTCCTTCCCCCTCTTGTAATTTCTCGCCGCTTTTAACTCCCTAGTGCCCTGGTCTTTCTGGGGTCTTTGCTTCGGAAATTTTTTCCAATCAGGGGATCACTATTTCCAAGTCCATAGGAAGAGGAATAAAAACAGTCTCACCCAGTTTCAGCACATTGTTGACAATCAGCTGTTCGGCGGCATGCCGCGGCTCCTCGCTTTTTTTTTCCGGCTGACGATGACTTGGACTGCCTGTGCTTACAGGCAGCCTTTCTTCCGTCCTTTTGAAGAGGTTCTTCGGTTCGTTTGGACCGACCGCCGTCTGGTCCAGACTCCCAAAGCTTCCCTTCTTCTTCGTTGCCCCTCCAGGGCAATTTTCTGACCCTTTGGGGTCGCCGGACCGAGTGAAATCGGGCTAAGAAGCCGGAGTTTCCTGCTTGAGCAGGGGGTTGGACTAGAAGACCTCCAAGGTCCCTTCCAGCTCTATTCTGATTGAGACAACCACGACCTGGATGATTGAGAATCTCCATAGACATCTTTGTGTAAGGTTAGTTAAAAAACAACGGGAAATATGTTTGTGTTTGCTGGACACCATGAATCACATACCAGCCCAATCCCAATCACATTATAGCCTAGCATGTTGCTAGAACCCAGCTCTGGCAGTTATTTAGCATATGATGAGAACATGACAAAGGGAAGGAAACGAACACACACAATTCATGTAATTATATACAAAACTTCTAGGGGGGTACGGCAGTGGATGGGCAATTCAGCTATCCAGGCGATCACCTCTGGCATTGCTCTGGCAGTAAATTCATGGCTCGATATATCCTGTGAACGCACAGTCTATTCTTTGCTTTTATCTACAATTCACATGTCCCAAAGAACAGACAAACAGTGTGCTGAACTCTGTAAAGAAAGCAGGGAGAGGCCGAGAGCAACCCGACCCGCGCGTGCCACATTTCTTCCTTTCATCCCTCCCGCGGAAGGTGCACTCGCTGCTAATCAAAACTCAAGTCGTTAGCTTTGTTATGTGCTTCTGGCTACTTTCCTTTGTGACCAGAGGCAAGCTCACCTGACCAATAACCAGCTAAGACACAGTGAAGGCCTTTTGTTTTGTTTATTGCAATAAGTGGGGAGAGAAGCTATCAAAGCTTGGTTCTCTCCAAAGTTTCAACCCAAAATATTTCCTTCTTTATACATCCCTGGTCCGGCCACCACATCCCTCCTCTTTCCCCATTGGCTGAGGTACTATGAGGTTACACTCTTTCCGACCACCTCCTACATATTTCCTGCTACATACTAAATCATACATCACATGTACATTAAAATTAAGAGATAATTTATGCAAGGTGTGTCAGTTAATATTAATCAACTAATTGCACATGCTCAGTTGCCTGAGTTCTGGCCCCCTTTTTTATGACTTCTTAGAAAAATAGGTTCTTTCCTGTTTTGCTAGTTATCTTCTCTTACAGATGTTTTTATAGCTTGTCTTCTTCCTTTCCCATTCTAAGACCCAGCTAATTTTTGCCTACGTGTTTCTTTTACATCCTTTATGTTATCCTTTCCTGTTTCCCAGCCATCATAGCTTCTCCACTCAGCAAATTTCCACTGCAGCAAATTCAATTTTAAATTTCTCTTTCAATATTAAATTTTTGAAGACCTTTCCTTTACTTCTATCAAATCCCCCCTTTTAATTTTTATTACACTGAAAGGTCTTCATTATTATGCTTAGAAAATCTTATAACCATTAACTGTATAACTTCTTCTTTTCCTAAGGCTTTCCTAAAGCTTTTCCTACAGCTTTGGTTAAAGTAGATGCACATAAAGGAATACATTGCAGACATGCACAACACATAAGTCCTATAACCACTAAAAAATTTAGGCCAAGAAACATTTGTCTTAACCATTCAGTGTTGGGAAACCAATTAGTTAACCAACCCCAATCGCTCCACATATTTTCATACTTTTGTTCAGGAGCTTTAGCCACTTTCCTGATTCCTTTTGCAATATCTATTACTGCTTCATGATTGTCATCTACCTTTAAATCCCACAAACAAATTGTTACCTTTATTTCCCAGGGTGCTCTGGTGTGTTGTCTTCAGTAATATTAGAATTAGAATTCACCTCTACATCTCACTCTTTTTTGTTTTGTTAGACAATGCATCGTCATAAGAGGGGCAATTGCTTATACAGGGCATAAACCTGACCCTGAGGCAATGTGGGAGGGGGTTTGGGGCGAAAAGCTGTGATACATATGTTGCAAAAGGAAGGAAGACACTGAACAAAGCAGCATCCACCAATCAAAATAACACAAATAATGATTAAAGAACGTATGACATTTCCCAATAAGCCTGTGGGCAACCAAGCCCAAAGGCTGTCCCACCAAGATCCTAAAGTATCAATTTTCAAATCAGAGGCCAAATTGTGTAAAATATTGAGCTGGTGCTGGATGGCTCGCGATTCATCTGAAATGTTGAAACAACACATTCCTTCAAAACTTTCACAACCCAAATGCTGACGCAAAAGCAAATAATCAATAGCAGCACGATTTTGTAAAATAGCCTTTCTCAAAGCTTGAAGCTCATGATTGATTGCTGAGATAGCTGAAGAAGTAGAAACCATCCTTGCGGTAGCCAAACATGGGCAAAATTAAAGGAAGTCTCCTCAAAAGCAGTACAATTTAAATTAGGTGAGTTAATGCGAAGACAGTGAGGTTTTTTACTTGAAACTGTACAATTAACTACTTTAGCACGTTATATTTGCAGGGATTGCTACCACCGGGGTGTGCAAAGCAATTACATCAGGGGGTAGATAATAGGTACCGAACCCCCAACTAGATATCGTCCCATAATTAAAGTTCCCATTTAATAGATATCCACCCAAGCCAGTGAAGTTTTGAATTACTGCAGAAGGGGTGCAAACAGGGACTAAACATGTAGAAAGCAAATGTTCCATATCATACACTTCAGATAAGCAAAAGACATCATTTTGTGTGATGTTAGCTAGTTGCACCCATAGGTTTTGCTTCATTCGTTGTTCCAGTGAATGTTTGGGTGGGATGACAGCTGCTGTTGCCAAAGGGCAGCTGTTAATAATCAAACACAAACAAATGATGGCTAACGAATTTGCAGTTAAAACCGCAAAAATGGCAGCGCATAAGTTCTCAGGGGTTTGCTCCACTTGCTGCTGCTGAAGCACTGCCTGCGCTTTGGTGGTCAAGTTCTTAACATCTCCCCATGTCACTGGATGACTGGCATGATGGAATTAGTCGCTGTGCCATCTGGAGAGTCACCCTTGCCATTTCTGGGACTGGATCCAGGGACTGATGCCACGACATCCTTGGCTGGGCGGACGCAATGCGCTGGAATCCACAAAGGTCCTGTAGGAGCAAGCACAGCAGCATACCCTCACCCCCACGTAATCAGAGGGACCGGCCCCAACCATGTTTTTTCTGGTAATGCCCGATAATATACCAGAGGTGGAGGCAAGCTTGTTTTCTGTTGAAAGTGTCTCTGATAAGCAGTCAAATTTTGACTGGAAACATTCAATTGATTTAAGGTAAATAATACTTTTTGAACCTGTTGTGTTACCCACGACAAATTAGGTACTCGAGAGCCCTCCTTTTTTATTTGTTTGTGGAGGCAGTCCTTAAAGGACCGATTAGCACGTTCCACTATGGCTTGACCCGTGGAATTATAAACGAGACCATGAGTAAGAACAATATTCCAGGTAGTACAAAATTGCAAAAAGGCCGATGAAGAATAGGCTGGCCCGTTATCAGTTTTTAAAGAAGAGGGCTTGCCCAAGGCTGTAAGGGCCGAAAATAGATGAGAAATAACATGATTAGCTGTTTCCCCTCTTTGAGGTGTGGCCCAAAGCGCTCCTGAATAAGTATCAATAGATAAATGAATATACTTCCAGGGAGCCAAAGAGGGAACATGAGTAACATCCATTTGCCATAGTTGATTAGAGGTGAATCCTCGGGGATTAACTCCTGTGTCCCCCGAGGGGGATGCCCCAGAACATTGAGGACAGGATGAAACAATCTGCTTGGCTTGGTCAAGTGGAATATGGCAAGCTTGTGCCAACCCCCTAGCGTTTTGATGGAAAAAAGAGTGACTAAAAAAAGGATCTGAAAATAAAGTGGGTAAGACATGAACAGCAGCATCAGCGTGACTATTGCCTTCAGAAAGAGGACCAGGAAGGGATGAGTGACTGCGTATATGAGAAACAAAATATAAATGTTTCCGATCTTGTAACAGCTGCTGTAAAGTTAAAAACAGAGCCATGAGATTGGCGTCAATCCTTGGTGTGATATAAGCACCTGGAAGATTAAAAATAAGTTGACACACATAATGAGAATCAGAGATTAGATTAAAAGGTTGTTGAGGAAAAGTGTGGAAAGCTAGGATAGCAGCAGACAGTTCCGATTGTTGAGGCAAGGATTGCACTGCAGTGTAAGATATTTTCCAGAGATCACCAGGAGAATCCTTGTAAGCAATGGAGAAGGAGAAAGCAATGGGTGGACAGGAAAAGAAGAAGTCATTAAACAAGCAAAGCGAGGATCTTTAGGCAAATGATATGCAATAGAGCCTACATAGTCAGTTAAAGCACACTGAAGAGATAAGTTATTCTGAAAATAAAATTGAAAATCAGATTTAGGGAGAGGAAAAACAATATTCATTAAATCAGTCCCATTTCGTTGGCAAGCTCGAGTGCGTCCCAAAGTTATAATTTCAGCAACTGCCTGGATAAATGGTAAAACATTTTGTGAAGGGGTATGGGGTAAATAAAGCCATTCAATACAATATACTTTTTGCGATTCTAATACAGCCAATACTCCCGTAGGCAACTTACTAGTAGGGAATATCAGAAAAGTTAACTGACAATCTTTATGAGGAATACGATCCACAAACTGAGTGCTCAAGATGTCATTAATTTGCTCAATTGTGGCAAGTGCTGCAGGCGGAACCATAATGAGATCTCCAGGTTGTTTTCCTTTGGTCAATAAATCAAATAATGGACTAAGTAAATGTGTAGGTAATGAAAAATATGGGCAAACCCAATTAAGGGTGCCTAGTAATTGCTGCAATTTGACCAAAGAAATAATTTTAGGCAAGCTCAAACGAGGAAAAACTGGAACAGAATAAGATTGCAACATTTTATGCCCTAAATAAAGATAGGGAGAGTGTAACTGTATCTTTTCCAAGGCAACCTGCAATCCATAGATACCTAAATCATTTTGTATTTCAGAAAGCCAATTAGGTTGTATCTTTGGGGTTCCAATTTAATCAGATTCCATTCAGATGAAACAAATTTCCATTAAATAGGGAAAACATTTACAAATCTAAGCAAAACAATTTAGAGTCATTTCTTTTGGTTGATGGATATATATGTCTAACTAAACAATTTAAAACTCAAAAATTTGCAAAAAAATTGTCCAACAATTACTGTCTTCTCTTTCGAGTAAAGAAATTGCAAGCTGAAACTGCAAGAGTGGGCATTAAATTTCACATCCACCCCCCTTCCTCAAACCAGACGTCTAAGCAGAGGAAGAAAAAAAAATAGTTAAAACGAGCAGCCGCCCCCCTCTTCTGTCTTTCTTTCGCTCTTAAAGCAATACAGCCAGCGAAAAACGAAAGAGTCAGGAGGGGGGGGGGGGAAGAAAAAGAAATTTTACAAAAATCTCACCATTAAAAAATAGTTTTCTCTCCTTCACATGCATGTTCCATAAACTCTCTCACAAATGAAACTTTTCTCATGCAAACTCTTGCTATTGCGTTCCCATTTTACAACAATAAAAACTGCAGTTTACTGTTTCTTTCACAGCCTGGGATGGGTGGAGGGGTGAGGGCTAACACACACACATTTACACCAGCAAATTAACTCATTCACTTCCATTCTAACTGTTTGCTTACACCTTTTCACATACAAATATTTTATTTCATACGTTTTCCAGGCAAACCATTTATTTTTAATTAAGGCCTTTTTGTTTGTTGTTATCAAAGAGGGTTTTGACCCTTTTCCAAGTCTTGGAAATAACACAGAACACCACAGACAGACATATATACACAAATACTATTAAAACAACATTTATTTAGACATATGGCTTGTCCTGCAAGAAGCGAGAAAAATCATGAGGTGATTCCAACCAAACATGTGGTTTTTATAGGGCCCTATAACCATCTCCTATTTTTTTCACCATTCCAAGCCCAAGCGTAACGTTCTAGAGGTTAAACATATATAAGACAAAACAAAACACACACATCGATTTGGGTTTGAGGCCAAAACAGACCTCTCCCTTTAATTAAAAAGGAGGGGAACTTTTATGGTTACTTCCAATTTATCCCACCAACTTCAAAAGACAGTGGGGAAAGACTAAAAGGAATATTGAACCTGGGGCCTTTTGCAGGTGTGAAGGAGGAGGGGAAAACTAGTGCCTCCTCTCCTCACCTCTGACAAAAGGGAATTGAATAGTCCAAAGAGCCAGATTAAAGGAAAAAGAGAGAAAAAAACTTGCTTTCAGTTCTTTGAATTTTCTTTTCTTCCGTGGCTTTAGTTGTTGTCAGATAAACTAGCCAACCGGAGGTTTACAAAGTTTTTCAACGTTGCCTTGTGGAAGATTATTTTTACTACCACACATCAACACAAAGCACATCAGCATTGTCTGACAGGGTTAAACTTAACAGCCACTTGAAGTTTCAAAGCATCCTAATTGTTCCTCTAAAATTTGCCTTATGGGGGTGTACAATGGCTGTGGAAAAGCAAAAGAATTAGCCTCTCCAGGAGGAGCTGAAGGTCCAACTGGAGATGATTTAGGGGTGACAATTTTTATCTGATCGTAACCAGGCGGGGGGCTTGTTGTTAATTGTTGCCCTACTGAGACATCAGAGCCAATTTTTTCCACTGCTTGACGGCATTGATACCATCGATGTAGTATCTTTACTGGAGCCCGGGGTTCAAGATGTAAAGTCTGCCCTATTTTTATCCAGTCCTGTAAACGGAGCGTCCAGCGCTCCGGATACCAGGAACAATGTTTCCCTACCTCCTCCACCAGCTTCCTTATCTCTGCCTCAGGCACTGTCACACCTGATTTATGTAACAGGAATCGAAGTTCCTGTACATGCTTTTGCTGGTGTTGAGATAGATTGCAACCCATTACTTACCACTGAGGGGTTCCGTAGAACGAAGGGGTCCCATAGGACGAAGGTGCACCTTAGGGGTCTATTCCAGACGATGGTAAGTATGTTGGCAGTTGCTCCCCACGGGGTGTGTGTGTGAAGGGGTCCCTGTTCAGGGCGGCAGATGTTGGAGTTTGAGACCAGTCATAGCAGGATGCAAAGATGTCTGACTGCCTTCGCAGTGTTTATTGCTTTTATACAGTTTTACAAGCAGCAAAAGGTAGAAGAGAGCAACAGCATTTTATCGGTTAATTCTCCACCCCCTCTTCCTGTTGTTGCAAAACTTAGGTGAGATCATGTACCAGCCAGTGTCAGTGTATTATCTTCTACTAACGATGTGAACAGGGTGAGATCATAGTATTTGAAGCATGATCGAGGTGGGCAGTGTGCTGCTCATGACCTCTACATGACCTCTATCTCTACATAACCCTTTTACATATCAAACATCCCTCTGTAGCCCTTTGGGCTATCCCATAAATTCCAAGGGTAACATAGAATTTCAAATACATTTCTACCTATGCTTTAATTCCGGAATGACTCCCCTCATATAGTTTTTGGATCACCATTCTTGCAGTACCTTGTGATAACCACAGAATTCCCTTAATGCCATTTTTGTTGTTTGGTAATTATAAATCTACTATAGCCTCAATCCTTTTACTATCTATTTTCCTTTCCCCTTCAACTATAATATATCCTAGATATTTTACCTCCTTTCATACCAATTGGGCTTTATTTGCTAGACACCCTCAATCCTTTCTTCTGCCAAAAAGTTGCTTTCCCATTTCTTTATAATTCCCAGAATAAGATCTTACAAAACTGGGAAGCTACATAAGAATGTATTTGCTTCCACAGCTTAAAAGTGGAGGAAAGAAAAGAAAGAAAAATCATTTGTCCTGTGTCAGATAGACTATAGTTGTCCATGGAAGCTCTATCAAACATTGTCACATTTTTCTTTCTCCTCCCCCTTTCACCCTGATTAGATACCATGTTACAAAAATATAAGTCAATAAACTTATTGTAAATAACACATTCAGGATTTTAAAAGGTAAAGCACATAGGCTCACCGATCAGCATTGGGCCAACATTTTCTGGAATGCCTTTTGTCTCAGGCAGATAATATTCAAATCACTCTTGTGGCAACACATCAAAGAACAACAAAAGAAGACAAAAGATTGTCTCCCCCTTCCCCCACTCACCAAACCAGACAGAGTAAAAATTTATACAAAACTTTTGCTTGAAACAGCCCTCAGGAGGAAAATTGCCATAACATTTACAGAGGTGGCTTGCCAAAACCTCCCTCCTAGGGCTGAACAAAAATAAACCAGCCTCAAAACACTCAGCCATCCCTCATGGCCAAAGCAGGATTTGAACTCAAATCCAGCCTTGCAGCCTGTGGCTATAACCCTGAAACCAAATTGGTTTTCTATAAAGGTTTCCCTTCCCCTCCTTGGCTCCAAGGAAAAGGAAAACAAATTGAACACACACAGTATGCAGCAATTAATCATCTCTTTTGCAGTAGCAAGGAGTCCCAAAGACACATATTTATCAGATGTTAAAATAAAACATCATAGGATTGTTCCTTTGACAAGAATACATTATAAATGCATTATTAAGGATAAATACAAACTAAAATGCAAAGGGAAATCACTGAAGCATGCCACACATACAAAAACAAAATATAAGTTTTGGATGGGACATTAGAGGTCCTCTAGTTCAGGGCTTTTCAACCTGTGGTACGCGTACCACTTGTGGTACATTAACGAGTGGCAGGTGGTACACAGCCCTGCCTAGCCAAGTGTAGTGGGGGAGGGAAAGAGCTAGGCAAAGACTTACAGTGAGAGAATCCTCTGGAGCTGCAGATTTTACTTATGAATGGAGCCATTTGGGGAGGCTGCCTTAGCCAGCAGCCAGTACTTACATTTTTCTTCTTCTTTAAGTGCCAGCTGGGCTCCTTACTTTCCTTTCTAGCCAGTAGCTAATTCTTAAAGGGGAAGTGCCTTTTTAAGCTAGTTCACTCAGCAGCTTGTCTTTTCTGTCTCTGGAGGCCTTTCCTTGTTTGATCAATATATGGAAGAGGGAAAATATGGGGGGGTTCAAATTCTTCCTTCAGAAGGAGATGGGAATGAGAAAAAGGGAGGCAGGGAAGGGAGGGAGGGAAGGAAGTCCCACCTTAGCAGTTGGCCACCAGCAGCTCTGCCATTGACTTTGCTTGTCAAAAGGTTGCAGAAGGGGATCACATGACCCTGGGACACTCTGACCATCATAAATATGAATCAGTTGCCAAGCATCCAAATATAAATCACACGACCCTGTTGCTGCAATGGTCATAAGTGTGAAAAATGGTCATAAGTCATTTCAGTGCAATTGCAACTTTGAACAGGTTTTTTTTTTGTCACCAAGTTTTTCACACCTTGCTAGGTGGTACTCGAATATTGCCATATCCTAAAAGTGGTACAATCGGTAAAAAGGTTGAAAAGCCCTGCTCTAGTTCAGCCCCTTACTGAAACAAGAAACTCTATCCATTTCAGACCCTATCAATTTCTAACCTCCTCCCAAAAACCTCCAATAATGAAGCATCCACAGTTTCTGTAGACAATTATCCCACTGATTAATTATTCTTACAGTCAGGAAATTATACCCAATTTCTGTTCTTTAAAAAAACCAAAAACAAACATGCAGACAGAAACTGCCTCCCCCCTTTCTTCTCTTTCTTCTCTTTCTTTCTTTCTTTCTTTCTTTCTTTCTTTCTTTCTTTCTTTCTTTCTTTCTTTCTTTCTTTCTTTCTTTTCTTTCTTTCTCTTTCTTTCTCTTTCTTTCTTTTTTCTGCATCTCTTACTTTTCCAAGGCAGAAATTCTTGGGTTAAAAAAAGAGTAAAAAACTAAACATGTTTAAAAGGATTGCTCAAAAATTTCACCCCCCTTCAGCAGCCCTTCCACCATGTGCTTTAAACCCATTCTTCCTTCCAACGTAATGTTATACTGTTTCTGGTGAATTACTTCACCAGGGTTCTTTAAAGTCACCTTTAAAGGATCCATGTGTACCCCTCTTCTATTGCCCTCTTGGGCCCATATAAGAGGGTCCACTTTTCCTTGAGCTTCCTTGCTCAAGGCCATAACATTTACAATTATTTCTTTTTTATTCCCCATAATAACAATCCCCAATTTACCAATTAAGTACCTCCTGGCCAAATTGCAGCTCCCTTCTACCAATACATAGTCCAGGTCCTTTTACTACTGTCTGGACCATAGCAGATTTAAATATTGTTGCTTCTACTACATGTCCCCAATTCCCTGATCCTTAATCTTCCCTTTCCCAATTTGCATTCCTGGAGGTATATAGTTCAGGGTAACTCTGGTGGCTCCGGAATCCACCGAGTACACCCTTTCCTCCTCCAGGGGTCCAACCTTTAAGGTTTATCAGGGGTTCCTAAAAAAGCTGGACCAGAAAACAGATTAGTCCCCTGACACCCCTAATCCTCAAAATTCACCGAATTTGCTAGTTCTTCCCCCTCCTTCCTCTTAGGGCACTCATTTTCCCAGTGTCCTTCCTCCTTACAAAAGGCACCTTTATTTATTTATTCAGGGACTGGGGAAATTTTTCTCCTAGGGATTTATATCCCCTGGTGCCAAATGGCTGTCCTCACCCCCAGCCTAGACCTCTCCCAAGACCCCTTACTGATTTCCTGATTACTCCTCCACATCCTCTTTGCTGGCCTGTTTGCACCAATTGAGCCATCATTTTTATCTTATCTTACGTTTATCTCTCTCCTCTTCTCTCTTCGCATATACTTTCTGAGCCTCTCTTACCAGTAATAAATCTTCTATTGTTTTAGTTTCCCATGTGCCTAATTTCTGCATTTTTACCCTAATATCTTCCCATGCTTTCCATACAAATTGATATTTCAAAATCATTTGATGTCCTGGATTACCAGGATCCAAATATCCATACTTTTGAAATTGGCTTTTTAATTTCTCTAGCCATTCAGTCATGTTTCCTCCTTTCCTTGTTCTAATCACAGTGCCTTCTGAATGTTAAGACTCTGAGGCACTGCATATTTAATACCTTCTATTAAATATCCCCTATAATCAGCCATAGCATTCCTCTCTGCACTCTGTTACCATCCCACTTTGGATCTGCAACAGGGATCTCAGCCTGTTCATTCTTTTGTAAATCTTTTTCTTACACTGTTCCCTAGCTGCTCACCTAATCATCCTGAAGGAAATAAATAAAAGTTATTCTTTTATAAAATGTAATTGTAGAAATGTAATTGTAGACTATTTAGCACAAATGTAACACTGTAACGCAAATGTAACAATGCACTGCCAAATGTGTGAGAAAGTCTGTTTACTGTTTCCTGCCTATGTAAAGTGACCACAAATGGTAATCAGCAAAGATAATTATGACCTAATGTTTACTGTTTCCTGCCTAAAAATTCCTCCGGAGACAGGAACTTACACCTTGAGTAGAAATCACTATCAAAGAGGGGAATTTTAACCCAAGGTGAAAATTACAAATAAACAAGATAACAGCAGATGGACGGAACTGTCAGGATGACCTTTTAAGTGTAAAAACAACTTCAAAGGAGAACTATGGAGTTGAAAGAGCTTCTTAGATGTGACATGCATTGTAAAAAGTATAAAATGCAAAGCTTGAAACCTGCTCTTTGTGCTCTTTGAACCCAATCCAACTTGGGAAGGGTCGAAGAGGCCGTGTTTGCAAACGCTCTTCTATTTTCTTTTCTTTCTTTCTTATTATTTTTATATTTTTCTCCAATAAAACTTTGTTTTGTTAACCAGACTTTTCTTCATATTGTGAGTATCAAATTTTGGGGTTTTTAAATCTCATGATCTTGGTGGAGAATGCGGGCATTTAAGAGCCTCTAGGGGACACTGTTCTCAGTAAAATCCAGGAGCGCGCCTGTTGATTTCAACTGCCTGGAGTTATCTGAGATCTAGTTTCCCCTTGCAGGCTCCGAGCCAAACTAAATTGACAACTCTGGTTTACAGAAATCAAAGAACAGGAAAAGGAAGAGAGTCAACAACTGAGGCCCAAGACCAGGTAACCCAGTGCACTGGCCCAGGTAAGAAACTTTTGCCCCGAAGGAGGGAAACATGCAATTGTACCTGGGTGGTCAGGGGAGCGATTGTGGGAGGTTTTCTGCGATAATGGCTGTGTGAGTGTGATGGGCTGTGTTCTGGGAACACTGGTAAGTCCAGAGCGAGTGCGGACCTGAAAGGGTGAGGTCCCTTACTCCCGCGAGGGGGAAGGCCAGCCTGAAGGGAAGCGAACTGGTATTGGAAAATTTGGCCGTCAAATCGAGAACCTCAGGGAACCATAATCAAGGAAACTCTCAATAAGATGGGCAGTTGTTGTAGTCGTTGTTGTAAACCCAAAGAAAGGAAAATAACTGTAAAACTAACTAATAGAGAAATAGAAATACCTTCTGTCAGTCCGTTAGGACAATTGCTAAGCCAGTGGGATGATGAGAATTTAGAAGCATGGACTTGTAAGATAACAAAAAGCAGAATGATAACGTTGTGCTTAAAGAAATGGCCTCATTATGTAATTAGTCCGCCTGATTATCATTGGGACCGGTTGGGAGAGCCAAATAAATATTGGATAGGAAAATTAGAACAATATATTCGTAAAAGACCTACCCTAAGTAGTGAAATACCGTACGTAAAGCCATGGTATTTTGTGAATTGGGAAGGACCAATTCCACCAGAGGAAGATAGGATTTTTAAATTGAAAGAGGAAAAACTGGGATGGGATCCTTTAGAATGTCTCCCTCCCCCACCTCCTCCTTATACTCCCCCTCCACAATACCAAATGCTCCAGTCTTAGAAGATGATCAAGGAGCAGTAGGGGGAGCCGAAGAACCACCTATAGCTGAAAGAACTCGAAGAAGAGAAAGGGAAAGAGAGATAGAGATAGAGAAAGAAGATGAAAAAGAGGAAAGGTTATACCCATTGCGACAAGTCCCTCAAGGCATAAATGCAAATGGACAGCCGGTGATGGGCTATGTAGCAGTAAATATCACAGCTACTGAACTGAGGGAATTTAAACAAAGAATGAAAAAAGTTCAAGAGGAACCCCAAACAGTAGCTGAGGAGTTCGCTGCCTTTTTGGGGCCCAATACATACACTTGGGATGAACTCCAGTACTCTCTGGGTTTTCTATTTACCCCAGAAGAGAGGGATCTAATTCGAAAAGCTGCTATGGCATATTGGAAAGATCATCATCCAGGGGCAAATGATCCAGCTCCTGACGTAAAGTTTCCATTGCAAAGACCGGACTGGGATAATAACGATCCTGTCCATAGGCAGCAAATGGATGATTTAAAACACATAATTATAGAGGGCATTTGTAACTGTGTGCCCCAAAGCAAAAATATCAGTAAGGCTTTTAATGTAAAACAGAAAAAGGAAGAGTCACCAGGGGAATATTTAGAGAGACTTATAGAGCAGATGAGGAGATACGGAGGAATGAAGGAAGAAAGTGAAGGTTTCAGACAGTTATTGAAGAGTCAGTTTGTGATAGGAGCATATGGAGATATACAAAGAAAGATACAGAAAATGGATGGATGGGGAGAAAAGAGTATAATGGCTTTGTTAGCAGAGGCACAGAAAGTGTTTGTGAACCATGATGTACAAGAGCGAAGAGAGGATAAGAAAGTGTTATTGTCAGCAGTAGGAGAAATGATGGATAGAAAGTTAGGAGATCAGAAGGGACAGAGAAGAGAATTTGGAAAGGAAGGACAATGGAGAGGAAGAGGAAGAGGAAAAGGCAGAGGAATGACTGGACAAGGTAGCAGGAACCAGTGTTTTAATTGTGGGAAGGAAGGGCATTTCGCAAGGAATTGTCCACAGCTAGCGAGAGAAAGGGAGAGAGAGCAGAAAGTGTATAGGCTAATAGATGAAGATGAAGAATAGGGGAGTCAGGGGCCCTTGATATTAAGGTTCCACCAAGAGCCCTTGATAAACATTCAAGTGGGACCCGAAAAACAGGAATTAGTGTTTCTAATAGACACCGGAGCTTCTAGGACATCTCTGACAAATATACCCCAAGGCTGCCATTTAATTAATAGTACAATAAGAATTTCAGGGGTAGCCGGACAATCTTTTGAAGTCCCTCAAATAGAAGAAATAACTCTTAAATGGAAAAACTATGAAGCTAAGATCCAACCATTATACGTCCCAGCAGCTGGAGTAAATTTGCTAGGGAGGGATGTACTCCAACACTGGGGGTGGGGAATACAAATACTTAGGGAACAGATGTTAATATTAACTGAACAGAATGAGAAAGAAATAACTCCGATAGTTTGGGCCACGAAAGGAAACCGGGGAAGATTGCAAGTAACTCCTATAAAGATTACTCTCAAAGACACGGAGCCCATAAGGCAGAAGCAATATGAGATTAGTTTAGAAGGAAGAAGAGGGTTAAAACCAGTGATAGAAGAATTAATACAGGATGGATTGTTGGAACCAGCCATGTCCCCATACAATTCTCCTATCTTAGCGGTTCAAAAACCTGATGTGAATTATCGCTTGGTAGCTGATTTGAGAAAAGTCAATAGGGTAATTGTATCTCGACATCCCGTGGTCGCCAATCCCTACACATTATTGAGTAGAATTCCACCAGAGCATCAATTGTTTAGTGTAATTGATTTAAAAGATGCTTTTTGGGCTTGTCCACTCGATCCTGAATCCCGGGATGTGTTTGCATTCAAGTGGGAAGACCCAGACACAGGAAGAAAAAGTCAATTCAGATGGACAGTATTGCCCCAAGGGTATACTGAAAGTCCTAACTTATTCAGTGAAATCTTAGAGCAAGTCCTGGAGAAATTTGAAAAAGATCCAAAATTATCTTTGATACAATATGTGGATGATTTGTTACTCTCAGGGGAAAAGAAACAGGATGTAGAGAAAGGAACAAACGACTTGCTGAATTATTTAGCATCTCAAGGACTGAGAGTATCTAAAAACAAACTCCAGTATGTGGAAAGAGAGGTGAAATATCTAGGGCATTTGATAAGTAAAGGCAGCAGAAAAATTACTCCCTCTAGAATAGAAGGTATAATAACACAACCACTGCCAAAAGATAAAAAAGCCCTTAGAAAATTTTTGGGACTGGTAGGGTATTGTAGACAATGGATTGAAAATTATGCAGAAACAACTAAATCATTGTACTCAAAACTGATAGACTCCGAACCATGGGTAATCGAGTGGTCGGAGGAAGAGAAAGAGAAATTCCAAGAACTAAAAGAGAAATTAGAAAAGGCACCCATCCTATCATTACCAAACTTAGAAAAAACATTTCATCTTTTTATTGCTGTAGAGAATGGAGTAGCCAAAGGGGTTTTAGCCCAGAAATGGGGGGGGGGGTTTGAAGAAACCTGTAGCATTTTTATCAAAACTAATGGATCCGGTAATAAGGGGGTGGCCGGTTTGTATACAAGCCATCGCAGCCACCGCCTTGCTAGTTCAAGAAAGCCGGAAGATAAGTTTTGGGGGGGCAATTGTAGTAAGTAGTCCACACCAAGTAAGGAATATTTTGAATCAGCAAGCTCAAAAATGGATGACAAACTCTAGACTGATGAAATATGAAAGCATTTTACTAGAAGATCCAAGTGATCGTGACTGAAGCTAATGTAAATCCAGCTCAGTTTCTAAGTGGAGAAAGAGATTCGCAAGAAATAGAATGTTGACTATCAGACCAAGGTGAGGGATGATCTGAAAGAAATTTGAATAGAAGGACTAAGGACTTTGTTTATAGATGGGAGCTCCAGGGTGATAGAGGGGGAGCGAAGGAGTGCATATGCCATAGTAGAAGGGGAATCATGGAAAACTGTGCTAGCTGAGAGATTACCAAGCCAGTGGTCTGCTCAGACTTGTGAACTATATGCATTAAAAATGGCTCTCAGGGAATTGGGAAAGGAAGGTGGTAATATATACACAGATTCTATGTATGCTTTTGGAATAGCACACACTTTTGGAAAGATATGGAAAGAAAGAGGGTTGGTGAACAGTAAAGGGAAGGGATTAGCAAAAGAAGAATTGGTCACTGACATTTTAAATTTAATAATTATACCTCAGGCATTAGCCATAATTCACGTAGAAGCACACCAAAAGGGAGAGAGATTTGAAATCTATGGCAACAATTTAGCAGATGAAAGAGCTAAGGAAGCAGGACTCATGGAAAAGGAAAAAGAAATGATACCTGAAGTAGAAAAACAAGGGATACCAAAGTTCTCCAAGGAAGAGGAAGAAGCAATGAAGAAGGAGGGGGCAGTTAAAAATGCAGATGGGGAATGGGTGTTGCCAGATGGAAGAAAGATGTTAAATAAACCGATCATGAGAAATCTGATCGAGAGGCTACATAAAGGGACACACTGGGGGGCACAGGCTTTAATAGATTTGATACAAAGAAAATACGTATGTAAAGGAATATGCAGTTTGGCCTTACAAATGGTTAGAAAATGTATGGTCTGCCTGAAAACAAACAAAGCAGCACTAAGAAAACAACCGATGGGGGGAAGGGAGTTGGCAATACGACCTTTTCAAAGAATTCAGATTGACTATACTGAATTACCAAAAGCAGGAAGGATGAAAAATTTGTTAGTCATCGTGGATCATTTAACACAATGGGTGGAAGCATTTCCATGTGTGAATGCAAATGCTAGCACCACGGTCAGAATATTGTTAGAAAATATAATACCCAGGTATGGTCTTCCTGAAGTAATAGATAGTGACCAGGGGACGCATTTTACAGCAAGGGTAGTGAAATTAATTAATGAGGCTGTGGGAATTAAGTGGGATTATCACACAGCTTGGCACCCCAGTAGCTCTGCAATTGTTGAAAGGGGGAATCAAAAATTAAAACAAACTTTGATTAAATTAATGGAAGAAACAAATTTACCCTGGAATAAATGCCTCCCCTTGGCCCTATTAAGGATACGAACGCAACCACGTAAAGACATTGGATTGTCATCATTTGAACTCATGTTTGGAATACCTTATATGGGGAAGGAGGGATTACCAAGAATTGAATTGAAAGATAAAATAATTAGAAAATATGTACTCGAACTGTCCAGATGTTTTTCTCTCTTGCGACAGAAAGGCATTCTTGCTCAAACTCCACCCTTGGACTTTGCAGTACACCAATACAAAGCAGGACAGTGGGTGCTGATAAAAGCCTGGAGGGACAAAAAACTAACTCCAACTTGGGAAGGATCTTACATCGTTTTATTAACCACTGAGACAGCTATCCGCACAGTTGAAAAAGGTTGGACCCATTACTCCCGAGTAAAAGGGCCCGTGCCAGCCCCAGAAGAGTGGAAGGTGGAATCTCACCAAGGAGATCCACTGAAGTTAAAGTTCCGAAGGACTTAATGGACTAATAGTTGATCTTCCTGACAGAAGGAGGGGTAATAGAGGCAAAAGGACTAAACTTTGTATTTCTTTTTCTATCTAGAACCAAAAGAAAACCAAGACCTCCCGGATGTGCTGGTTTTGTGGGTGTCTTTGTGGGTGTTGTTGCTGCTCTCACTGTATTGATTGTGTTCGGTGCACAGGGTGTGAGATAGAGTGTGATATTAAGATCATAGAAGATGTATTGGAACATTACAAAGTGGTATGTCTGGGGGGGGGGGTTTCTTATTATACTCTTAAAACCTGCCCAACCATTAGAGCCATGTACGCAATGCGTAAAAATGACAAAG
This sequence comes from Azemiops feae, assembly GCA_023970755.1. NCBI lineage: Eukaryota > Metazoa > Chordata > Lepidosauria > Squamata > Viperidae > Azemiops > Azemiops feae. The sequence continues at coordinate 36,385 of JALGBA010002983.1, read as the reverse complement.
AGAGAAGGGAAGATTGAGAACACAATGATATACCACACTATGATCCCTGAATGTTTACAGACTGACTTGACAGACTGCATTCAGAATGAAACACAATACAAACGCTGCAACACTAGCACAGGGGTAGAATGTTATGACCCAAAAGCAATAGGACCAGTAAGTGCAAAAATATGGGTATATGCTTATGTAGCGGGGCTGTCTGAAAGTGTCTGCAGAAGCCTGGCTGGGGAGAGAGAGATTGGGACAGCTGCTGCTGGTTTTGGGTGCGGCAGGCGTGGACGAGGAAAAAAGATATAGAAGGAAGGAAGGAAAGGTGTGGGGGGGTGTTGGTTGTTGCAGTTCGTCAGGTGAAGACAAAGAGGGGTTGGAGGTTTTAAGCTGATCCCTTCAGGTGAAGGAGGGGGAAAAGGAGAGAGTGAGAGACAGTGAGGGGGTGGAATTTTATTGCTTACTTTCGCAAGGGAGATATCCCAAGCGGAGGCAAGAGAGAGAGAGTGTGGAGAAAGAAAGTTGCTGGGGCTGTTAACCTCAGATTTTAATAATAAAGGATAAGGGGGGAGGGGTTTGACACTGGCCTGTTGGAGACTGCAAGAAGCCACAGGAGAGGACGAGATGCTGCTTGTTGCTGTGAAGACTGAAGGCCATCTGAACTGTGACTATTGCTGCTTGTGCCAGTTTTAGACATTGTGGGGAGTTGCCCTGAGGGGGGCGAGCCGTTACTGCAGCAAGCTGACTGCTTTTGTTCATGTTTTACTACTGCCTGGAGCCAGGGGTTTTCCCTCTCCCCACTTGTTTCCAAAAAGGTCGCTGAGGAATCATTGACTGTTGCTGCTATGACAGCCTGGGGCTGCTAGACACCATCACAGCATTGACTATTGGGGCTAGGGGCTGGTCATCTTTGTTCCTGGAAGCCCCTCCGTGAAGACAAGAGCCTGCCACTTCCTCACTTTGTGTGAGCCTCTGTTGGAAGAGACACTTTACTAACACCTAGAGAGCACAGCTGCAGAGCTTGACTAAGGGGAACGGAGCTGGGGTGGGCCCTGGGCTTTAGCGGTCTCTGAGGAGGTAACGCTACACTTATAAAGGAGGGGGAAACACATCTCAAATGTTCTCATTAAGTCAAATCAGACAAGGTTATATAACTCACAATGAAACAAGGGGCAAAACCAGTGTGGGTGCGTGTTTTGATGCATGCCAAGCTATTAATAACGGACAAGGATCTGACAACTCGTTAGGGGTGAAATGTGAAAATTTGGAGTGGGAAAGAAGTTATATGAAGGAAAGGAAGTACTTATTTCAGAAAGCGTCTACGATAAGTACAGGGCAGGTTGTTTTTGCTCCAAGTTATGATTATTATGATTACTTTTACACAACTACAGTCCCAAATGAAAGGAGTAGAGGACCAAAGGAAATGAATATCAGTATGGGAAATACCAAGACTGATTGCATTCAAGGAAAGTGTAACCCCATTTGTATATACACAAATCAGTCACTGGAAAAAGGAATCCAATATAAAGAATTTGGAATAGGAATAGACGGAATCGGAAAGGACCCATGGGGTGGCTAGTATTAAAATTAGAAACAACTAAAATAAAACCAATACGCAAAAGTATATTTTGGTCATATTACCAGGAATTTGAGAAATTAGAATTACCCGAGTTTCCTAAGAAAGCAGTGAATATGTTTGTACAATTGGCTGAAGAAATTGCTAAGACTCTAACAGTAAGCAATTGTTTTGTGTGTGGAGGGACAAATATGGGGGAACAGTGGCCATGGGAAGCTCAAGAATTAAAACACGACATTGTGGTAGAAATGTGGAAAAATAAAACACTCAAATTCACAAAGGGAAAAGAGGGAACTTGGGCATTAACCACAAATTTGGTAGGAAAAATACGTTATGAAAGGAAAAGGAAGAATAGGAGAATAGCAGTAGAAGACATGATTTGCTTGACTATATGGAATAATGGCAGTTGGTGGGGAGGAAGTGGAATATCAAAGAAGGAGACATTAAGTGAGATAACTGAGATGGCTTATTTAAAAGATCCTGAAAACGACACCCTGGACTGGGTAGCCCCGGAAGGTATGTATTGGATATGTGGAAAATATGCCTATGGGTACCTACCCAAGGGGTGGTATGGATCTTGCATCTTAGGAATAATAAAGCCAAGTTTTTTCCTCCTCCCCATTGAACAGAAACAATTGCTGGGACTAACTGTATATGATAATTTATCAGATAAAGTCCGAGCAAAAAGAGCTATACAGCCAAACGATATAGAAATTGGAACTTCGAAGGATGATGATTGGACTCCAGAGAAGATCATCAAATATTATGGACCGGCTACCTGGGCAGAAGATGGTACCGTAGGTGCCAGAGAGCCCATCTATATCTTAAACAGGGTAATTCGGCTGCAAGCAGTGCTTGAAATAATTACCAATGATACTGTAGGTACTCTGACACATCTAGCTAAGGAAAGCGTAAAATCTTGAACTTACATCATGCAAAATCGGTTAGCCTTAGACTACTTATTAGCCCAGGAAGGAGGTGTGTGTGGGAAATTTAATTTGAGTAATTGCTGCATTGAAGTAGATGAGAGTGGAAAAGTAGTAAAGGAAATTACAGACAAAATGATAAAATTAGCTCATGTCCCAGTCCAAACCTGGAAGGGATTGACCTTAGATGGAGTAAATAATTGGTTTGGAGGATGGTTTGCAGACTGGAAGGAACTAGCAAAATTTGCAATATTAGGATTATTGGCTATTATGTTTTTACCATGTTTGATTCCTCTCATACAAATGCTAATAAAACGAACAATGAAGAGCATGACTTTAATAACAACTTCAATAGAGAGTGGGAAGAAAGAAACAATGTTAATAATGAAGGTAGGAAAACAGGGGTTGGGAAAAGAAGAGTCAGAATATAAAAACTTGCTTCCACAGGAACCTAAAGAAAATATAGGAAATTATGAACTACTAAAGGTATAAAAGAATAATTCAGGTAGAAAAGACAAAAGGTGGAATTGAAGGAAATAAATAAAAGTTATTCTTTTATAAAATGTAATTGTAGAAATGTAATTGTAGACTGTCTATTTAGCACAAATGTAACACTGTAACGCAAATGTAACAATGCACTGCCAAATGTGTGAGAAAGTCTGTTTACTGTTTCCTACCTATGTAAAGTGACCACAAATGGTAATCTGCAAAGATAATTAATTATGACCTAATGTTTACTGTTTCCTGCCTAAAAATTCCTCCGGAGACAGGAACTTACACCTTGAGTAGAAATCACTATCAAAGAGGGGAATTTTAACCCAAGGTGAAAATTACAAATAAACAAGATAACAGCAGATGGACGGAACTGTCAGGATGACCTTTTAAGTGTAAAAACAACTTCAAAGAAGGACTATGGAGTTGAAAGAGCTTCTTAGATGTGACATGCATTGTAAAAAGTATAAAATGCAAAGCTTGAAACCTGCTCTTTGTGCTCTTTGAACCCAATCCAACTTGGGAAGGGTCGAAGAGGCCGTGTTTGCAAACGCTCTTCTATTTTCTTTTCTTTCTTTATTATTTTTATGTTTTTCTCCAATAAAACTTTGTTTTGTTAACCAGACTTGTCTTCGTATTGTATCAAATTTTGGGGTTTTTAAATCTCACAATCCCATTCTCCTCTGGTGTAAACATGTTAAAAATGGGTTGCATTTCTCCCCATGAATATTCCATTGGTCCTAAAAACATTTCTACCCTGTTTTCCTAATTCAATAGGATCTTCTATTAGTTTGGGCAATTCTTTCCTAAATTGCCTGATTTCAAAAGCTGTTAGGGAGGACTTTTTTTTTTCCCCTTGGAGAGGGGTTTTCCTCTCTCTTATCACCTTCCAAACTATAGGAACCTCAAGAAATACATAGCTTTCTACTTAACTCTCTCACACAAAATAGCAGATCAGAGTTCTCGCCTTTCATCCTGGCCAGGCATAAAACTTCACACAGCTCCTTTCTTTCTCTCTCTCTCTCCCATCTGATTATTTCCATTCTTTTAACACCTTCTATTGTCCTTCTAATTACTAAGAAACTAGCCTTCTTTACCCTTTACCATTTACACCAGACACAAAAAAATTCCAAATACTTCACCCCAGGCAAAACAATCATTATTATTTTCAAGGAGCTTTTTCAAAGCCAATGAGCTCCATTTCCCAAATTTCCTTTTGGAATAAGGCCCTGTTGTTTTGTATATTTACTGTTAGAGGGTCTCCCCCCCCCTCCCCCAGGTCTTTAGAAGTGAGTCAACACAAACACACAAACACAGAGACCCTTAAACATCATTTCCAGACCTTTGGAGGTTTGTGTCCCTTTAAATTTCCACTTTTACTCTTTTGGGGCAACTTGTAGCTTGTTCTCCAGGCAGTGGGGAAATGCAAGGAGTGTTTCTGATAGAAATGTAATGGGGGACCTTAACCACTGCCTATCCATTCCCCACTGCTCTAAGCCAAGCTGAGAAGCCCAATTTAATTTATTGGCTGGCCAAACATGTACTTAGGCCAGATATATACTGTAATGTATCATCCTTCCTCTGTCCAAATGCCTTGTTTAAAGCATTGACTTAAAATACTTCAACATTCTCCCTAACAGATTCCCATCTCCCTAAGGGGGTTCATTCCAGAATGTAAATACCTTTCCTCTTTTTCCTTATTGGCCGGCACACTGGCCGGGGAGGCGTCCCTCCTCTTCAAACTATTGCCATGGATACCCCACTGGTATCTAGATACCCCTCTAATATACAGATACCCCTCTGGTATCTTACCTGTCAGGCTGAGTTGAAGTCCTTCCTTAAGTCGACCGACTTTCCCTTAGGTTTTCACTGGGTCCTGGCTTTTTGTCTCAGGATTTCCGATTCCTCTTTGTTTGAGCAGGGGCAATCCGACCTTTAGTAAGGCAGGACATAAAACAAGACATAGGTCATAAAACAGGACATGAGTCTTAAATGCGTGTATTAGAAGAAGCAAAAAGGAAGTGGAAAATGTCAAATCACAAGTTCATCTGTCGGTCACATATGAGTGTCAAGCATGAAGCTCTGTTACAGGTAACCACATATGTCTCGCTCTCGCTGGTAGCTAACCACAAATGAACTGCCGGAAACTTAGATGCTTTGGCAAGACACCTGTGACCTCGATCCATGAGAGGGGGACAAGATATTTAGCTACTTTAGCATAGCAACAGGGGGGCTGTGAGGGGGCTGTAATTCAAGTAACCAATCAATGCTAACAAGTTACATTTCCGTGTTTTGCTGCTTCTAAGAGTATATATGTACTTGTTATTCCATGAGGTGTTCAGAGGTTGTTATGATTTTTGCTCTGAACCTTTGCGCAAATAAAACCAACTTCTTTTGATTCCGGGGTCTGAGTCTTGTGGTTTTCTGCAACATTAGGGCTGGGAAAAACCCAGGTGCGCACTCCCCTTTCGAATATCCCCGGCTGCCAAAGATGGAACAGATGCAAATCCCGGAGGAGCCCCCAAGGCTGTTATGTGCTTCTGGCTACTTTCCTTCGTGACCAGAGGCAAGCTCGCCTGACCAATAACCAGCTAAGACACAGTGAAGGCCTTGTTTCGTTTATTGCAATAAGCGGGGAGAGAAGCTATCAAAGCTTGGTTCTCTCCAGAGTTTCAACCCAAAATATTTCCTTCTTTATACATCCCTGGTCCGGCCGCCACATCCCTCCTCTTTCCCCATTGGCTTAGGTCAGGGGTAGGCAACCTTGGCTCTTTTATGACTCGTGGACTTCAACTCCCAGAATTCCTGAGCCAGCAATGCTGGCTCAGGAATTCTGGGAGTTGAAGTCAACGAGTCATAAAAGAGCCAAGGTTGCCTACCCCTGGCTTAGGTACTATGAGGTTACACTCTTTCCGACCACCTCCTACATATTTCCTGCTACATACTAAATCATACATCACATGTACATTAAAATTAAGAGATAATTTATGCAAGGTGTGTCAGTTATTAATCAACTAATTGCACATGCTCAGTTGCCTGAGTTCTGGCCCTTTTTATGACTTCTTAGAAAAATAGGTTCTTTCCTGTTTTGCTAGTTATCTTCTCTTACAGATGTTTTTATAGCTTGTCTTCTTCCTTTCCCATTCTAAGACCCAGCTAATTTTTGCCTATGTGTTTCTTTTACATCCTTTCTTTCATGTTATCCTTTCCTGTTTCCCAGCCATCATAGCTTCTCCACTCAGTAAATTTCCACTGCAGCAAATTCAATTTTAAATTTCTCTTTCAGTATTAAATTTTTGAAGACCTTTCCTTTACTTCTATCAGCTTTTTTCAGGACGAAGCCTTTTCTTTTTAAATCCAATGCGCACGCGCGAGCAGAACAAACCCTCCCTCATCTTGTTTCACTTTGCTGTGGGTATCTTTGAGTTCCTCCGTGCCAACACCACCAGCTTAGGCCTGGGCACAGAGACAAGCAAAGCCCGCCTAATCACAGAGACCTTCTCGGCCTCGTCGTGTCCTACTGCGCAGGCGCCCATGCACGTGTGTCACCCCCACCTCTGTTTTCAGCTTTTTTTCCCGGCAGGCGCGGGAGATCAACGGGAAAAGAGAGAGGAAGTTTGCGCACGCGTGGGGGCACCCTCCCTTCGGTGGCAGTCTGAGGAAAGGGTGGCAGCGATAGCAGGACGGGCAGCAGGCGAACTCGTAGCAGACCCACTTTCTCACTCTTGATTGGGCCAGGCGAAGCGCGCGCAGCCGCAGTCTCTTCCTGTTCCCCTCCCTTTTTCCTTCCCTTCCTTCTGTCAGCGGGAGGTCATCGCCTCCCACTCTGCGCGCTCGCTGGGCCTCCCTCAGTCGCCGCTGCTGCTTCTTCCACCTCTTCTTTTTCTTTTAATTTCTTCACCACCTCCTCTCCCCGTCGCGCTATTGCTGCGATGCCGGAAAAGCAGCCCTTCGAGCGGCTCCCGGCCGAGGTGCGCCCCATCAATTATGGGCTGTGTCTCAAGCCCGACCTTATCGATTTCACCTTTGAGGGAAAACTCGAGGCCGCCGTAGAGGTAATGAGGGCTGAAAGAGAGGGGGGAATGGGCGTGTCTGTGCGTGTAAAGACGTAGGTAACTGGACAGGGTGAGGGAGGCCATCTGGTGCTATATGGTGGAGAAGGGAGCAGGCCTGGAGAAGTGTATGTGGATTAGGGAAAAGAGAACAGGGAAGGTAGGAATCGGCGTATACAGAGAACATGGCTTTTAAGGCCTTGGGCTGGAGGGTAAGTTTGAACGTCGAGAAAGCTGGGGCCCCTTAGAAATGTGAGTGGAGAAGGCTGTATGGGAGAGGGGTGGTGGTGAATAGATTCCTGATGGATACACTTGGGATCAATGGAGAGTATGTGACTAAGAACGTAGATGGTGGAATACGGACTGTGAGTACGAAAAGAGAAGTTTTTGGGCGAGTAAAGTATGTATCAGTGAAGATAAATGCGGATGTAGATATAGTTATTGATGGTATGGGGATAGGGGGCATTACATTTAATTACATGCAGTGATCGAGGAGAGTGGTGGCTGCAGCTCTTCTGAGATGTTGTGTGCCTCTATGTATAAGGGTGGACATTTCTGAAGGAGGAAGAATCCCTGCCTCAAAGACGAGGAACCCTGGGATTGTGGAGAAAGGCGTAATACTGTGTAAGCAAAATTTCAATTTGTGAGAAATTCCTCTAGGCACAGAGTTTTCCTGAGATAAATGTTTGTATTTTGATCTGTAGTGAAAACATGTTTTCATTGCTCACTTTTGTAGGCTTGAGTGGAGATGAATTAGACTTAAGATATTTAAGATAAATAGGGGAAGGGGACGTTTGTATCAAGTTTATTACTTCAAGTTTGAGCTTTGTAATTGTGAGCTTGACTTAGGCTGGATGTGTGCATCTATTCTCAATTATACCTCTTTTACTCATGCACATGCATCCATTTTTAGACTATACAGACTCACATTTCAAATCCAGCTGTCCTCTCTGTCTGACCACTGATTTCCCAGTAGAAGTACAAACAGCAAATCTGAGTGAAATTGTTTGGATTGAGCATGACTAGATTCCTGGGGATCTGCTTGGATATTGTTTGCTTTGTTCAGTGGAGAACCACTGGCTGCAAGTAGGGTAAATGAAAGAAAGCAGGAAAGTGTAGTTTCTTTCTGTTATAGCAATTCTGCTCCATTTTGTTGTTGTTCTGCTGATACTGACTCAGTGGTCTTGAACCAAGAAAAAGCAATGAGACTTCTTCTATTCTCCCCACAAACCATTTCAATTTGTTGGTGTCCTTCCTCCATTTACACTAGGGAAGCCAGCATGCTGGTCCCCTAGGGCCTAGCCAACTGATTAGCTGGCATGTTGAGAAAGAAAAGGGTATGATAATCTAGTGCAGGGGTGTCAAACTGCTGGCCATGGGCTGGTTGCATCATAACGGAGGCTGCGCCCACCCCAGCTCCAGCAATGCAAAAAAAGTCGCAATATGTCATGTCACGTGACGTGGCGAGTTTGACACCCGTGATCTAGTGGGAAATGAGCAATCAGCTGGCTGTTAGGAAAAATGGGAGGGACTGCCCATAGTTTCAAAGTTAAGATTATATCCAGTGGACTGAGATTATATTGTTTATAAAACAGGCAGGTACTGGTCCACGGACCAGGGGTTGTGGACCCCTGGCTTAGAGCACTGTTGCAGAAAATCATAGGACTCAGACCACGGAATCAAAAGAAGTTGGTTTATTTGCGCAAAGGTTCAGAGCAAAAATCATAACAAACTCTGAACACCTTCTCATGGAACAACAAGTACATATATACTCTTCAGAAACAGCAAAACACGGAAATGTAACTTGTTAGCATTGATTGGTTACTTGAATGACAGCCCCCTGTTGCTATGCTAGAATAGCTAAATATCTTGTCCCCCTCTCATGGATCTAGGTTACAGGTATCTTGCCAAAGCATTTCCTGCAGTTCGTTTGTGGTTAGCTACCAGCAAGAGCAAGACATAGAAACGAGACATACTTGCAACAGAGCCTCAAGCTTGACACTCATATGTGACCGACAGATGAACTTGTGGTTTGACATTTTTCACTTCCTTTTTTTGCTTCTAACTAATACACGCATTTAAGACTCATGTCCTATTTTATGACCTATGTCTTGTTTTATGTCCTGCCTTATTCCCCCCTTTGAGACTCCATTTTAGGTAACAATTGAGTCTCACTTTTACATTTTCTACTTGAGCATTAGCTTTTTCCCAGCAAGCGAAGATAGCTGAGCAGAAATCGCATATATGGATAGGCATAATATATGGCATGATTAACACTTTAGACTGGCACACATCTTTCTGTTTCCTGCTGCCAGTTCAAGATAGAGGCAGATAGCACCAATAAGAAAGAGTGAAAAATCCATAAAGTGATTCTCAAAAATCATCTTCCTCAGGCACGTCCTCCAATCCCCAGGGTGTAAGCCATACATACACCCCACTGTCTGGATCCTCACTTTCCCTTCCTGGGTCTGAGGTGAACCTATTTTCCAAGGATCCTTCTATCACAACTAATTCCTTTTCAACCCTGATTTCTTTTACTGATCTCATAACTAATTGTCTGATTAAAGGTATTACACAGAGGATGAAGGCTAGTCCTGCTATTCCACATAACAATACAAACAGCATTTGTTTCCTCAATGTCCCCGGAGCCTTCTTCAAGTGTGAGAAGAGTTAATTGGCCATTCTCACAACATTTGGGACTATCGTTCAGGGTCTTTTTACTCAACATGCCACTTGCAAACATTAGCCAAAGCCATAGAAGACTCATGTTTGATAATCTAAAATGAGTCAATGTCAACTTTCTTTTCTTTTCTATCTTACAAGCCCAATATCCCACTCAGTTTCACACTCACAGTCACACCAAAGGGAGCAATTGCAATTATGAAATTACCATATCAGGAAGATGGATGGGATTAGGTGTGATTTGGGAAAGGACCAGGTCAGTCTTGGGTGAGCCACACAGCCGAGTCTTATTTGCTAAATATAATGCCCACACTCCCAAGACTCCTACTATACAACAGAGAACCCACTCCCAAGGTGCTTCAAACATAAGTGTCCCCAAGAGATACACACTGTCCTTGGTCACAGTCAGTGCTTTTTAGGCGCAACACCTGTTTCTTTGGGATTGGGATGTTTCCAGAAGAAAAGGTGTCCAATACAACAGGTCACAACCAGGGTGATCAGACTCACTGCACCTATGGCTATGTATTGTCGGACTACCATTCCTCAAAATAAATCTAACCTACACCACACACTCCTAATACTTTAACAGCTGTTTTCCTCATTCTTGTCTTCAGCCGTACGTAGAGGGTCAGCTTCCGGAGTGACACCAGTAAGGCCTCTTCTGCCCCGTATGTTGCCTGCCCGTTGCCAGTAGGGCAGTTATAGGGGGTGCTTCTTCAATCATACCACTAAAGGGCGGGCCTCGTCCTGTTCTGCCTCCCAATATTCATCAACTGCGGACTTAACTCGAGTCCAGTGAATCCAAGACTTGGATTCTAACACCTTTACTGCAAGTGGAGAACACATGACCACAGTATATGGGCCCTTCCATTTAGGTTTCAAGTTTTCCCCTTTCCAGTGTTTTACCCATACTTTGTCTCCCACTTGAATATTATGACTGGGGGTACTCAAAAATGGTGGACTGAGGGACACACAATATTGTTGGATTTCTTGTATTTGCTTGTTTAACTGTCCCACCATTTGACTCACCCATGTAGTCCCTAATTGACTTAAGTCCCCTATATGATTTTTCAAGTTATTACTTATGATAGGGGGTCTTCCAAACATCACTTCAAAAGGGGATAGCCTAATTCCTTTTCGAGGGGTGCACCGCACAGACCAAAGTGCTAGTGGCAATGCATCCACCCACTTAAGGTGAGTTTCAATCAGAAGAGGATGTTTAATTTCTTTTCCTGCAGTTGTTAAGAGTCCTCTCTCTATAGACTGCAGCATGTTCATGTAATGTGAGGAATGCATATTTAGAATCAGTCCAAATGTTTATACTTTCATCTCTTGCTCTTTCCAGTGCTCGTATGAGAGCCCACAGTTCTGCTGCTTGAGCACTTGTGCCTTTTGGGAGTGGCCCACTTTCTATGACTTTATCAAGTGAGACAACTGCATAGCCTGCATATCGTTCTCCTGTTGAGATGAAACTTGACCCATCAGTAAACCAATTATAGTCCACTGTTTTCAGTGGCACATCAGTTAAATCAGGTCTACATGAGAATTGACTTTCTATCACTTGCATACAGTTATGTTCAACTTTAGGACCTGGTATAGGCAATAGGGTGGCTGGGTTTAGGCCATTTGTCTGCTTTAATGTCACTTGAGGGTTTTGAATGAGGAGAGCTTGATACTTATAAATTCTGGAGTTAGTTATCCATAAATGTCCCTTTGTTTCCAAAACTCCACGAATTGCATGACTGGTATAGATTGTAGCTAGTTCTCCAAAAGTCAATTTATTAGCTTCCTCTATCAGGAGAGCTGTGGCTGCCAGAATTTTAAGACAATGTGGCCATCCCTTTGATACTCCATCAAGTTGTTTTGACAAGTACGCTATGGGTTGTTGCCAACTTCCCTTTTCTTGAGTCAGGACTCCAAGAGCCATATTATTCTTTGAGTCCACATACAAATTGAAAGGTTTCTCGAGGTTAGGAAGTCCCATAACAGGAGCTTGAGATAATGCCAATTTTAAAGCCTCAAAAGCCTGTGTTTGTTCACGCGTCCAAATAAAGGGCTCTCTTTCTCCCCCCTTTGTGGACTCATACAGTGGTTTGGCTAGCAGGGCAAAATTCGGTATCCATATTCTACAATATCCTGCTGCTCCTAGAAAAAAAACCCCGTAATTCTCTCCTATTAGTTGGCTCTGCAATTCGGCACACAGCTTCCTTTCTCTCATGTCCTATTGCTCTCTGGCCTTGACTTATAGTATAACCTAAGTATTTAACCTGGGGTTTCACTAATTGGGCTTTCTTCCTTGAGGCACGGTATCCTTTGTCCATCAACAGATGAAGTAGTTGGTTGGTCCCAACAAGTTTCTTTTGTCTGTCCAGTTATTAACACATCATCAACATATTGGAGTAATACATCTCCTTCCTCACAGGGCTGGAAGTCTTCTAAGTCTGAGGCCAAGGCATTGCCAAAAAGAGTAGGTGAATTTTTAAATCTCTGAGGAAGTCTGGTCCAAGCATATTGTTTTCTCTGGCCTGTTACTGGGTCTTCCCACTCAAAAGCAAACAGCTTCTGACTGTCCTTATGTATTGGGATCATAAAGAAAGCGTCTTTCAAATCTACCACAGAGAACCAAACAGCTGATGCTGGAATCAAGCTCAGGAGGGTATATGGGTTAGGCACTACAGCATGTACAGTAATTGTAGCATTATTGACAATACGCAAATCTTGGACTGGTCGAAATGAGCCATCAGGCTTTGGGATGGGTAAGATTGGGGTGTTCCAAGGAGATTGAATAGTTGTTAAAATGCCTGCCTTTAAGTATTTGGTAATATGATCTTGAATTACTTCTGTAATGGGGCGAGGATAATTTCTCTGCTGGAGACGAATAGGCACTGCCAGAGGCTTCACTTGAATGACTAGTGGTGTATGGTGACCTGCATGTCCTGGCGGATTATCTTCTGCCCATAACTGGTGCACATCAAACTCCTGCCAAGTATCGAGGACTTGAACCTCTTGGGCCACCCATAACTGGTGCACATCAAACTCCTGCCAAGTATCGAGGACTTGAACCTCTTGGGCCACCATTATTCGCCACATCTCATCTGGAGGATGCTTCATTACTAGTGCCATTTCGTCTTTTTCAAATGACAAAGTTGCCCCCATTTTACATAACATGTCTCGACCCAATAAGGGAATGGGACACTCAGGCATATATATGAATTGGTGTTCAATGTCCCTTCCATTTAGGGAACATCTCAGGGGCTTTAGAAAAGGGTGACAATTTACTGAGCCATCAACTCCCTGTACATTTATGACATCAGCAGAGAAGGGAGCCAATAACTTAGTAACTACAGATCTAGATGCCCCCGTATCTACTAAAAAGGTCACATTATTGCCCCCTATCTTCATTCGGACCAAGGGTTCGGGGGGGGCTTGACTTAAACCCGGTCCCTTTCAGTCCTCAGGCCATTGTTCAGCTGCGGCCAAACCTATGGCCTCCACTTGTTCTTGAAATTGGCCTCGACCTCTTCCTTGGAATCCATATGGACGAAACATTTTTCCTCTTCCTTCTCCCTGGAAATCATATATTTTGACTTCTTGAGTTAAATGTCCACGTCCCTGTTCTATTCTTCCAAGTTCAAACCTTTTAGGACATTCACGTTGCCAATGTCCCTCTTCCTTACACAAAACACACTGATTCCTTCCTATGGTTCTGGAATTGCCTGACAATGCAGCTGCCAGCAATTCAGCCTTACGTTGCATTTTATCTTCTTTCTTCTTCTCTTCCACCTTCTCTCTATTGACATAAACTTTACGTACAATTTCCATCAATTGACTCATAGTCATGCCCAATGCCCCTTCTTGTTTCTGAAGTTTCTTTTTAACATCAGGGGCACTTTCCTTTGAATTCCTTGCACTCCTGCCCCCTGAACTTGAATATTGCCATCATCAACATTTGCCAGTTGAATTGGGACCGGTAGTTGCATGCCTTGGGCCATAGGACGATGCACAGGGGCGTATGGAGGAGGATTATCTTCTTCATAGGGTTTAGTCTTTAAGACAGGTTTGGCTTCAGTCTGACTCTTCGTGACCTGAGATCTGGGATTTCTATTCATTCTGGCCACGCAGACCCACATGAGTTCCACTCTGCATTTGCGAAGCCATTCAGGATTCTGTTTTACTACTACTTGCCACTGGTCAATATATTGGTATTGATCTGGGTGACCATGATCTGGGTGAGTAACAATTTGGTGGACTTTTGAGATTATGTCTAGATTAAAACTACCTTCAGCCTTCCATCCTACATTGAACATTGGCCATTCATTTTCACAGAATTTCTTTAGGTCTCCTGGATTGGCCTTGGGGTCTCCATAATCTCCACTAAAACCTTTCTTAAAATTCCTCAACATACACTGAAGAGGTGTCCAAGGGACACTTCCTCCACCACCCATTTTCTAAAACACTGCCACTGACCTGTGATGCCGGACGTTCCAACGGTCACCAACAGGAACTGCAATGGCTTAACCACCCACACAACTCTTGGGTCTCTTTAGGATGCGCCGATCCCGGACCCAGGGGGGTGATCAGGCCCCCTCTTCCACTCTCAAAATGAGTGGGTCTACAATTCCACAATACTTGCCTGCAGGCGTCTTCTTTTCCAACCAGCTTTGTTTCGTGACTTTTGATTCCGTTCAGGTTCTTGGATCGGTCGGTTGTCCACCAAATACCCCTGCGGTGCCGTCCGCCTCCTTCTGGAGAAATCCGTGCCGGCTGAAGGTTTAGCGTGACGGCCCCGCTTGGGCACCGGTCGGTCCGTGCCGTCCTCAGCAAAATATTGCTCCAAGTCCCATCTTGGGTCGCCAGAAAAATGTTGCAGAAAATCATAGGACTCAGACCACGGAATCAAAAGAAGTTGGTTTATTTGCGCAAAGGTTCAGAGCAAAAATCATAACAAACTCTGAACACCTTCTCATGGAACAACAAGTACATATATACTCTTCAGAAACAGCAAAACACGGAAATGTAACTTGTTAGCATTGATTGGTTACTTGAATGACAGCCCCCTGTTGCTATGCTAGAATAGCTAAATATCTTGTCCCCCTCTCATGGATCTAGGTTACAGGTATCTTGCCAAAGCATTTCCTGCAGTTCGTTTGTGGTTAGCTACCAGCAAGAGCAAGACATAGAAACGAGACATACTTGCAACAGAGCCTCAAGCTTGACACTCATATGTGACCGACAGATGAACTTGTGGTTTGATATTTTTCACTTCCTTTTTTTGCTTCTTCTAACTAATACACGCATTTAAGACTCATGTCCTATTTTATGACCTATGTCTTGTTTTATGTCCTGCCTTAGCACAGCAGACTAATCAAGTTTTCCTGAATTAATCCAATTGCTTGGGCTTTCATAATGTACTAGGCTATAATAATACTAGGCTATAATAATACTAATACTAGGCTATAGCTGGAATAGTATGACATGCTTGGCTAAAATGTGTTCAGCTAGTTTGTGAGAGAAAGCATGCCTCCTAGAACCCACAAAGTAATGTTTTTTCACAGAAGGAACCTGGAGTATATCTGTTCCGCTGGATCAAGTAGAAAGGATAGAAATCACTGTAGTCCTTCAACTATTCCGTCCCTGTACCGCATAGGGTTTTAAAGGTGATAACCAGCACTTTTAATTGTACCCAGAAACCTGCAGGAAGCCAGTGCACTAATGTTACCTGGGTATATTGTGGTGTGCCCCAAACTGTCCATTCTGGCTGGCTGCAACTTCCCAATGCTTTTCAGTGGGAGCCCCATCTAGAGTGCGGTGCAATAGTCTAAACAGGAAGTAACTAAGGTATGTGTGATCATGAATGGAGCCTCCTGATCCAGGAACAGGCATAATTGACAAAGTTTGGTTTGTATAAAGACCCTCTTGCTCCTTCAGCAGGAGCAGTGAGTCCAGGAGGACCCCCAGGTTGTGCATCAACTCCTTCTGGGGAAATGCATCCCCATCCTGACAGTGGAAGTTGTCCAGATCTGCAGGCTCTAAAATCCACAGCCACTTTACTTTGTTAGTGTTGAGTTGGAGCCTGTTCCTTCCCATCCAGACCCTCCTAGTTTTCTGCTCCATATGGCTGGAGATGATAAAAGTTATAGTCTAGTACAGGGGTCCCCAACCCCCGCCCCCTGGCCGCGGCCCACTACTGGGCTGTGAGCTGTTTGGAACCAGGTCATGGAAGTGGTGGGTGAGCGCGCGAGCTCCATTTGTGCAAGCAGCGGGTGCGCACTTGCCCACCACTCGCACAGAATGATCCCCTCTCTTCCCCCCCCCCCCCACCAGTCCACAAAGCCAGAAAGTTTGGGTAACTCTTGTCTAGTATATTGGAGGATACCAGGTTGGGAAAGGCTGCTGCTTTAAAAGTGGAAAAGTCTAAAATTGATTTAATGCTGAAAAATGTTCTGCTTTCTTTAATTTAGTGCTTTCTTGTATATCTGCATCAGTTTAGGCGTCTGGCTAGTTAGGAGCCTGAGGTTTTCTGGATCCAAACTAGTATGGAAATAATGTCATAACTATTCAAAAACCCCTGGGCTGTGACCCACTATCAGGCTGTGAGCTGTTCGGAATCAGGCTGCGGAAGCAGGCATGCATGCCTGCCGCTCGCTCAAATGGAGCTGCGTGTGCACACTTGCGCGGAACCATCCCCTCTTTGCCCCCCTGCTGGTCTGCAAAGCCGGACAGGTTGGGGTATTGTTTCATAATGAAGTCATAATATTTGTTTAGCTAGGATCTTGCATTTGATAAAAAATGTGGTCCACTGTTTGACACAGGGTTCTACTTTGTATGTGTTACACTTCAGCTTCTCTAATGGTTTAATAGTACTTAAAATCAAACACATTTGGAGGGAGCTTGGGAGCTGGTTTGTCATGTTCTGCATCAATGAGAATAAATCTCCAGGAGGAAAATGGAATTACAGACAACCTACTTCAAAAAATTGTGGAGATTATTAAGAAGAGAAAGAATATTAACAAATTCGATAGATTCTGAAATAATGTCATTGATTTGGTTATTCTTTAAAAGTAAAATTTAAAACAAATATGAAAATATTTACTATTTCTTACACAGTATATGGCTACAAGTTAAAAAAAAACCTCTTGATTTGCAAACAGCATTGAATCTTCAAACAATAATGATTGGATGCTTCATTCTTGGAGAGCCTGAAATGGATGCTTCAAGCTTAGAAAACCTGAAACCAGGAGTAATAAGTTTTTCATGCTGAGGATAAAATATTTTTCCACTTGCAGACTTCCAGTTTGCCATCGCGGACGCCGCGGACGCCAGAAAGCGAGCTCCGTCTTCCGTGTCCGATTTCACTCCGCTGGGGGACCCTGGAAAGGGTCAAAAGTCGCCCTGTAGGGGCGACGAGCAAGAAGGGGACCCCCGCTTGATTGCGGGAGGGCGGCAGCCCTACTGCTCGATCTGGGGCAGCCCTCCAAACTGGCGGAGGAAAGACCGGCCATAGTAATATGGCCCGTCATTAGGCTTCAGACAGCCGAAGTCAAACCAAGCACCTCGAAAGCAACGCGGATGAAACTGGGTAACTGATCTTCTCTTTACCCTAAGTACTTTCTCTTCCTGTAAAAGCTGCCTGAAGTATCTTTCCCCCTGTGAGGAGAGAGGGAAGGGAATTTCTGTCCCACCCTCTAAGAATAGCGGCGTCTGACTACCTAGGGGAATCAAAGCATTAAAAGAACAACTTTAATCTAATTGGATTTATATGTTCCTGAAACTTGGGACCAAATTTTTTCCTATTTTTATTGGAGACTCTTGTTTTTATCTACAAAAAAGAAATAAAATTGGAAAAAGGATTATAAAAATTTTGAACTTAAAAAACTTTAAATGGCATCGGTGACATCTTGTGGCGAAGTTTGGTATTACAACTTGTTATTTCCTAAAAGAGACTTGGCTCGAAGCCCAGACCTTAGATAAGACTTTTCTGACCTTGGCACCACCTGTGAGAGACTTAGCTGTAAGAGAACAGCTGGGCAGCATAACTGGCCTACTTGAACTGTGAATGTAAACCTTTACTGACTCTCAGAGTTATATGTGGGAAATTGCTTTCCTATCTCTTTGAGGAATATTGGTCACTATGAGACGTTGAAATACCTTGGACTATAAAATCTTGCTTGACAAACAACTTCTACTAGAAAGACTTTATAAACATGTGAAAGAGATGGATGAAGACCAGGAAAAGATTCTTTCCATGTTGAAAGCAATACATGAAACCATTCTTTCAGCTTGTGATAAAATAAGACCTAACATAAAAGATCAAGACGCCAGCTTAGATACACAAACCCAAACTTTGACTACAACCAAAGAACCAACAATGCAGAAGATAACTCTCTCTCTCTCTCTCTCTCTCTCTCTCTCTCTCTCTGTGCGTGTGTAAAAAAGAGAGTGGCCTCACGCTGTTCTCCAAGCTGACAAGCTTATTGGGCGGGGCTCCTCCTTTGCTGCGTCTCTGTAGGAAGCAGGAAGCAGCAGGAAGCTGCAAGCAGCAGCTCTCTCTCTCTCTCGCTCTCTGTGTGTGTGTGCGTGTGTAAAAAAGAGCGTGGCCTCACGCTGTTCTCCAAGCTGACAAGCTTATTGGGCGGGGCTCCTCCTTTGCTGCGTCTCTGTAGGAAGCAGGAAGCAGCAGGAAGCTGCAAGCAGCAGCTCTCTCTCTCTCTCTCTCTCTCACACACACACACACACACACACACACACACACACTGAGTGGGGGAATAGGACTGGCAGACCAAGGGCAGGAAAGAGCCAGCCCAATAAGAATGTGTGTCAGCTTGTCCGAGAACAGTGTGAAGCCAGCTTGCCAGGTGAGCAGAAGATCGGAGAGAGAGGGAGAGGGAGAGAGAGAGGGGGGAGAGAGAGGGAGAGGAAAGAGAGAGAAAGAGAGGGAGAGAAAGAGAGAGAGGGAGAGGAAAGAGAAAGAAAGAGGGAGAGAGGGAGAGAGAGAAGGAGAGAGAGAGAGAGAGAGAGAACTCATGCACAGCACCCTCTATTTCTTTTTAATTAAACTCTTCAATCAAGCCTCCCCCTACGGTGCGTGCGTGTGCGCGCGTGAGTTTTGCAGCTCCCAGTGTTTTCTGTGGGAAACGGGTCCAAGTGGCTCTTTGAGTGTTTAAGGTTGCCGATCCCTGGGCTAGTCCTTCCAAAAAAATGGCAATTAAATGGTCTCCTTTATTTCAAATAACATATATAATAATAGAGGGAGATCTATTTGATGATCTAAAAGCATTGATATGGAAGCCTAGTTGGCAAAGGAAGAAAGCCAGAATAAGGTTGAAGAAAATTGGGGTTTTGACTTATTAGAGGGGATTTCATATTATTAATTAGAGGGTTAAAGGGAGAAGTTGAGATAAGGGGAATTCTGGTCATTAGATTTAAAATACTTGGAAATTTTTAAATACTTTTTAAATACTTAAATGTAAAATTGGAAAATTAATAAAATATTTTAAAAAAAATTCACAAAACATGTATATAAAGCCATTATGTAACTTGAGAATAAGAACTGTGGTTATCTCGTTTATCAGATAATGGCACTGGAAGAGAATTATGCCTAGGATATTATTATATTATAAAAATATAATAGCTACCAAAAAAAAATATTTTTCCACTTGCTAGTTAAAGGAAGCCAATGTAGTGTAATGGCCTTTTTTGGGGAGATCTGGCTATAAATACCTGCTGAGCTGAGAAACCCAGTGTCAACTCTACAATGAGCCTAGCTGCAGCCATCTTTGTCTCATTCTAGGTTGCCACATGGAAAGGAGGGAGGGGGGTTTCACAGGTATCTATGAGGTCTGAGAATGCTTGGTTCATAAATCTGGAAAATACACCCCCTGCCTTAACTAGTCCTTATGGGGTCACTGTGTATTCAAATTTGATGTCTCTGGTATCAAAGGCGGTTAAGTATTTGTGGCCCTCTTTTATCCTAATGAGGGTATAAGCATTGCGGAGGTCCAGTCTCGTAAAAATGTGTGCTTTCTGCAGTCTAAGAGGTCTGAAATTAATGGCAGTGGATGATGGTCTCTTACTGGCATTGAGTTCAAAGCTTTGTAATTATGGAACACTCTCAGTGGGGGGTCCCCACTATTGTTAGACCCACTGGGGTCTTGCTTCTTCGGTACAGAGAAGGTGGGAGCCGAGGCAGGAGACTGGGAGGGTCATATGAATCCCTTTTTCAAATTAGAGTGTAAATATTGTTTTAAAGTTTCTAATTCTGTAGTAGACATTTGGTATTGTCTCTTGGTGGGAATTTTGGCACCAGGGACCAGGTTTATGGTGCAATTGCAGTCTCTGCGTGGATGGAGGGCTGAGGCTTCCTCCTCCCGGAACACATCAGCAAAGTCTTTTAAGTATTTACTTGGCAGATTGGGAATCTCTCTGTGAGCCATTGGGGGTGAGGGGTGAGGTGGGGGCTTCAGAGGGCTGATCACAGTGAGAAAGGCATTCAGGATTTTCAAAGGCAATAGACCATTTTTTCCACTTGATAATGGGGTCATGGTGTTGTAACCAAGTGGTTCCCAGCAGCAGTGGAAGATCTATTTGATCAGCTACAAACAGGGTTAACTCTTCAGAATGCTGATCTATTGTTAACTTCAAAGGCACTGTGGCATAAGTAATGTGGCCTGCTTTTAAAATTCGGCCATCAATAGTTATCACTGGCAATGGAGACTTCAGGGGAACTGTAGGTATCTTAAGATTCTGAACTGTGGCTAGGCTTATGAAGTCAGAGGTTGACCCAGAATCTATCAAAACAGGGAAGGTGGTTTCCTGACCACTGGGAAGTGTCAGGGTAGAATCAGATTTTATTAACGGACCTGAGTGTGGAGGTAATTGAGCTCTGTTCAGTCCTTGGATGCCCCCACCCACCCGTGAGCTCATGGAGGGAGGGCATTTCTCGTTTCCATTGCCTTGGGGCTAGTTGTCCAGGTGATGAGTAATGGAGATATTGCTGGGCTGTCTGTTGTCTCTCCTAGGAGGTTTAGTAGGGCAATTCTTGACCATGTGGCTAGGCTCTCTGCAATAGAAACACAGGGCCAGCTCTCTGTGCCATTGCCATTCTTCTGTTACCGGGGCCTGTCTGGCTGCTCCAATTTGCATTGGCTCTTGAGTGTCCAAGTCCAAGGGGCCAGGGAGACTCGGGGTAGTGACGGGAGGAGGTAGCTTTGGAAGCGGATGGCTGGGGCTGCTGAAAAATGCTCTAAGCTTTGTGAGTTGAGACTCAACTGTTATAGCAGATAGATAGAGGTCTTGTAGACCACAGGGAATCCCTTGTTGTATCAGTTGTGTGATTATGGCCCTGTTGAGCCTGCTCTTGAATTGTGCTCTTAAGGCTGGTTCATTCCAATTGAGATCTACGAGGAGCTTGAAGTCTTCAACATATGTTGTCATGGAGTTGTTGAGCTGGTGGATGCATTGTTCGGCAGTTTCCATCCAGATAGGGTCTCCAAAGTGCTCTCTAAATCTGGTGAGGAAATTTGGGAAATTATCTAGGATGGGGTCATTGCTCTTTATGAATGGAAGCACCCATTTGGCAGCAGAGTTGATTAAAAAATGAGGATAAAGGACTCTTTCATTCTGTCTGTCAGAAACTCCCCTTTTTGGGTGCCAATGAAGACTTCGCACTGGGCTAGGAATGTTTTCATCTTATCAGACTCTGGTGAATCGCTATAGTAGGAAGCTGGGAGTCTTGGGGATTAGTGTGGCAGGAACTGGCAGTTGTGCCTGGGCAGGTGAAGCAGGTGGTTGCGGTTGTTGTGGAGGCCCTTGTTGAGTCAGCATCTGTACTTGCTCAATCAGTTGGTGAACACTGGCTGCCAAATTCCTCACTTCGTCTTCTACTCCATCTTGACACCTGCTGAAAGAGTGTATGTCTGGCTCTTCTGTTGTTGCTGCATCTCTGGGATCTGAAGCCATGGCTTGGGTATTCTGTGGTCTGTGAAAATATTTGGTCTAGGAGTAGTTCAGATTAATGTCAAATCAGGAAATCCAGGCAGTTCAAATGAATATAAAGGTTTATTGCAATCTTAAGCTCTGTTCTGTCCCAACCTACGCATGTCCTTGTTACTTCACAAAGACAACCCCTCTTTTAACAGTAGACTGGAAAATAACCCCTTTTTATTTGAGTTACAGACCTGATAATTGTCCCAGAAAACAAAAGCAACAGAACACTTTTCCAACGGAGACCTTGTCCAAAAGCAAAACGGAGCATGAGTCAAACAGGAAATAACTCACAGGCAAAATAAACAGACCATGATCTCTTGACACTGAAGTTCTTTGCAAATGGTTGCCTTCAGCAACCAGCCCTGCCCACACATTCCCTTTTTGTTACGCAGCCCCCAAGGCGTGGCTTCTCACTGTTTTCTCCTCTTCCCCTGGAGTCGCCCCATTGCCTCCCTCTGTCCTATTCGTGTGACCTGTCTACGTTTACGAGCATCTCTGAGGTCTTCCAGCTGTGCTTCCTCCGAGTCCGACTCAGCTTCCCAGCACAGCTGGCTCTCAGCTTGATCACGAGTGGAAGGACCAGCCTCTTCATTAGTTTGTAAGTCCTGCAACTCATCAGAGCCTCCCTCCGACTCTGATGGCTCTCCAGGCCCCTCCTCCTCTGATTCCCCAGACTCAACTACCGGGATCACAGGCTGGCACGGAATCACAACAAGCTCTCTACAAGAATCTGAACTGCGAATGGTCAAAGCCAATTGGCAGTAGATAAGAGTCAATGGAATTCAAGGTGGGCTGGACTTAGATCTCTTGTGGGCGCGAAGGGACTCGAGACTGATGATGCATTTGACCCATCCCTCAGGCTCAGCTTGGTCATCTCCTACACCAGATCTGCTTAAAAAAACGATCTGCCAAGAGGAAAGGTAGATGGATGACCTGATTTTCCAGCCGCTCCCACTGGGAACTGTAATCTTCAAGATTCCTTTTTCTGGGTTGGTCCATGGTCTGAAAGTTGTCTTGGGTTATTCCTAAGTGCTCCCATTCAAATCCAGGGAGCAAAATCAGCAGATGGTCGGCAGGAGAGAAAAATCATCCTACCGTTCAGCAGCCATCTTGGGGGAGAAGTCCTCTTCAACATCTTCATAAACAATTTAGATGAGGGGATAGAGGGGGAACTCATCAAATTTGCAGACGTCACCAAGCTGGCGGGAATAGGCAAAACCCCATAAGATATGCTCAAGATCCAGAAGGATCTTGAAAGACTTGAACAATCATTTAAATATGAGCTAGCAGCGTGCTGCAGTGGTCAAAAAAGCCAATGCAATCCCAGGCTGCATTAACAGAGAGATAGAATCAAGATCACGTGAAGTGTTCAGTAAGACCACATTTCGAATAGTGCATTCAGTTTTGGTCGCCATGATATGAAAAAGATGAGATACTAGAAAGAGTGCATAGAAGAGCAATAAAGAGATGATTAGGGTGCTGGAGGCTGAAACATGAAGAAGAGTTCCAGGAATTGGGTATGTCTAGTCTAGTGAAAAGAAGGACTAGGGGTGACATGATAGCAGTGTTCCAATATTTGACGGGCTGCCACAAAGAAGACAGGGTCAACATATCCTGAAGGCAGGACAAGAAGCAATGGATGGAAACTAATCAAGGAGAGAAGCAACCTAGAACTAAGGAGAAATTTCCTGACAGAACAATTAAGCAGTGGAACAACTTGCCTCCAGAAGTTGTGGGTGCTCCATCACTGAAGGTTTTTAAGAGATTGGACAAGCATTTGTCTGAAATGGTATAGGGTCTCCTGCTTGAGTAGGGGTTGGACTAGAAGACCTCCAAGCTCCCTTCCAACTCTGTTATTGTGTTATGCTACTTTTGACTAAGGAGTAAATAGTAGTGAGCTGTCCCAAGTGGGAGATGATACTAATTATTTAGAGAGGTAAAAACTAAAACTGAAAAGTTCCTGAAGGATTTTTTAAAAAAACTGGTCAATTGTCAACTAAATGGCAAATAAAGTTCGATTTAAGTAAGAATAAAGTGATGCATATTGGGGGGGGGGGAATCTGACTTTATGTTTGGTGTGTTTGGATCTGAGTTATATGTAACTGATGAGAAAAAAAAGGGGGGGCTTAGTGGATAGTTTGCTGAAAAGGGCAGTTTCCATGCTGGGGATTATTAGGAAAAAGATTGAAAATATTGTAATACCTTTTTACAGATTTATGGTACATCTGTGGCCTGAATACTTAATATTAGTACAAGGTTGGATTCAGTACAACCAGATACTATGGAACTGTGTTGAGAACCAATTGTTAAAAAAAAATAGTGCATCTGAGCATGTGGGCTAGAAGCATCACTAAGGCTTAGGTTAAAAAAATAACTTCCTAAACATGACTTTTATTTCTGGATATTAGTTTCAAGGGTTTTACACATTTGTATTACCACTATTTTGAGATTTTTCAGCTGTAACTGGAATAATGGTATTGGGTACCATAGTCTTCCAGATAGTTATTAAACTATTCTATGCAGCCCTCTCTTTTACATTAGTATAATGTGGGTGGCAGAAATGGCTTAAAATAGCCTACAGTAGCCTAGAATTGCATATTAAGCATTTAGTGAATGATATCACTGTTAGAAATGTGTTTGTTTTTCTGTTTTTATGCATTGTCATCTGTGAATGTTGATCAGTTGCTTTAAAATATTTTACAATTAAGCAAAATAGCATGAAAACCTGTACTGGGTGTTGACTGTTGGCTTTGGAATCCAAAAAAGCACTGGAAGTTTAAAAGTATCTGAATTTCCTATTTATCTCTTAACTGTTGAGCCTGATGCTCACATAGATGATCCAAAGATTATAATGTGCATGTTGCGTAGGTTAGTCCTTTGAAATTCAGTCCATTTCCACGAATTTTCATCTGCTAATCTCAGTGGTAGCTGATGACACTGTTTTTGTCTTTCTGCCTGTCATAGATACACCGTGTTTCCCCAAAAATAAGACCCGGTCTTATATTTTTTTGCCTCCAAAACAGGCACCAGGTCTTATTTTCGGGGGATGTCTTACCCGCTTACCTTAGGACCGCCATAGCCAGGCCTCCCACACCCCGACACCTGTCGCGCCACTGCCCGAGTTCTGCGGCCACACGCTGCTTGGCTCCTTGTGCCACTGCCGCCACTCGCAGCACGAGGCCGCGTGGCTCCTCACACCGATTGCACCGCTGCTGCTGCTTGCAACAGGAAGCCGTGTAGCTCGTTGTGTTGATCGCGCTGCTGTCACCGCTCACAGCAGGAGGCCACATGGCTCATCATGCCAATCATGCTGCTGCCGTCGCTCACAGCAAGAGGCCATGTGGCTCATCACACCAATCGTGCCGCTGCTGCCGCTCGAAGCACCGTCCTGCCACGAGCAGGGGCAGCAGCGTAACGAGCCACACGACGTCCTGCTATGAGCGGTAGCAGTGGCGCAACAGGTGTCAGGGTGTGTGAGGCCTGGCTGCAGTGGTTCTAAGGTAAGCTGGTGCAGGGCACATAGGGCAGCTCCACCCCCCACCCCAGCCCTATCTTGATTTTTACGTGTGCTTCTCGCCCCAAATCTAGGGCTTATTTTGGGGGTAGGGCTTGATGTCAAGGCTGCTAACATCGAATGTTTTGCCTGACATTATATATGGATGCAGACATTTACTATTTAACCTGTGTATTACTTTAAGAGCCGCTATTAGATAGTATGTGGGAAGGAAGTGAAAGAATGTGCTTGAGAACTAGTTAGCCATAACAATAATTCAGCAGAGCGTCTTCAAAGCTGGATGAAATGTGAGAAGATAAAATATGGCGCGTAATGGAATGGGAGGGAAAGCTCACACTTTAAACTAATTGGGGAATGTGATTAATGACTGTTAAATGAGGGAGGGGAATGTGCTCAGATACTGTGGGATGAAGTAGGAGGGTTTAGATTTTGGCTTCGCTTTGTATGTGCCGAAGCTATGTTGCAAAATAAAGATTCTTAAAGGAAAACAATGCCTCAGGTTTCTTTGAAAAGCATCTTCCTTCGGAACCATAACATCAAACCAAAATCCAACAAACATTTCAGACGTTTAGGGGTTCTGAACCCCTAGTCACTATTCCTAAAACCAAAGGAATAGACTGACAAAGGAAAAGAACGTCATGGAAGAAGAGGAGTTGCCGGAGACTAGCACCCCTGCAGCAGCAAGTCCCTCAGAGATGGGAGCCGCAGCGTGCAAGCAGGTTGAGAGAGAACCCTCACAAGTCCCCCAGCTGGGAGCAAAGCCAAAGAGATTAGAAGAGTTGATTTGGTCTTCAGACTGGGACAAACCAAGCGTGGAATCCGGAGATTTCGTAACAGCTTCTCCATCTTCAAAGACTTCCAAGACGGACGAGTTAGAGCCACAACAAAGAGATCTTCACAGATTACATCCCCCACGCCAGTGGAGAACTGCCAAGCCTTCGGCCGCTGAAGACTCGGGTGAGTGGAGATATCAAATTGCCACTCATAGTCAGTCTGTGGAGAATTTGGCAGAGAGGTTTGAAGCATTAGAAGTGAGAGGCGCGGAACAGTCCCTGCTGAGAGAGGCCCCCAGCCCTTCCCTTGCAGATCAACCAGTTTTCCAATCCCTGGAACCCCCTGCCAGGGCCTCCAGCCCCACAGAGAGAGGGAAACCCAGCCTGGGCCCCCTGCCTCAATGGGGAGTTTGGCAGCCCCCTCAGATGGAAGATCAAAGGCCTCTGAGCATGCGTCAGCTAATGGAGGTTTTACAGCAGCTTGGGGTGGTGCAAGGGCCAGGAGAGCAGCAGCAAATGGGTCCGCAAATGGGAGAGGCTCAGCAACAGTGGAGGGGCTTACAGCAGCAGAGGGCGCCATCACCCCCCGCAGGCCAACAACAGAGAAGGCAGCAACCGCCCTCACCTATTCAGCAACCTTTAGAAAACCTCCCACGATTTGAGAGGCCAGCACGGCCAGTATTGCAACCACAGCAGGGTGGAGGGCCGCAAGCCCCGAACGTGCGACCCCTGGGCATACGACAACGACAAGGGTGGGACCAGCCACAACTGAGAGCGCCACCCCTGCAGTGGAGAGTTCAGCAGCCGCTAATTCAGCAACAAGGGTGGGCCCAGCAGCAACAACCACAGTGGGCCCCACAACAGCCTATGATTGGCCCACCTCTCAGAGCAACTTTCGATGGGGACTCAGAGAAGCTAATTTTTTTCCTCAACCAAGTACGTTCTCATTTAAATCGCTGGGCCCATCTCTACCCAGACCCAGGTGCCATGGTCGATGTGATTGCGTCCAAACTAGAGGGAGAGGCATCCGAATGGCTAAACAATTTATACAATGAGCAAGCCCCCGAATTAGACAATCCCCACCTCTTCCTCCTGGGGCTGAGAGATTTGAGGACCCTTCTATCAGCCTTAGAGCAGGAGGACAAATCCGCAAAATAAAACAAGCCGGTAGACCTGCTCTAGAGTATGTGCGTGAATTCTGCAAGATAGCCGGTCGAATAGAGGGGTGGCCTGAGCAATCCCTAATCCATCTCTTCACTGAGGGGTTAGATGACCACCTCTCCCAAGCCTGCCTCATTCGAGCAGTACCTGATCAGCTACATGAGTGATACCAGACAGCGGTGAAGCTGGACGTTCAACTCACCCGCTATAAGAAGCCTCCCCCACCTGAACCCGAGATAAGACCAGAGCAACCCAGACAACAACCACCACCCCCGAAAACCCCCAACGGCTATGACCACTGAAAGGCCCAGACCACCTGCAGGTCCACCGATCACATGCTTCCGATGTGGACAACAGGGACATCGAGCATCAAACTGCCCGGTCCCCTACCCCCGACAGCAGAACAAACCGGCACCTGCAGTGAGGAAAAGACCTAGCCAACAGCCGTCGAGAGAAAAATCCAGCGGGATCACACAGCAACTGGTTGCCCAAGCTACCTCCCCTACACAGGAGGACGCCGGAGCTGAGACTGGACCCTTTTTTGACAGCGATGACGAAGGAGAGAACGACCCAATGGTGAGTCGACTTGTCCCCCCTTTCAAACTGGCTGCAAGGCTAATCAGCCCTAAGTCAGGAGCACAGACAGACTTAAAAGTGCTAGTAGATTCTGGATGCTCCCGATGCTTGCCCTTTGCCATGAAATTGGGAATACGAGCAAAATCGCTCTCCCAGCCAATGAGGTTTGAGCAAGCCGATGGCTCCCTGATGGGAGGAACTTTTGTCACGCAACTAACTGAGCCTCTACGCCTAGAAATAGGTTAGCACTGGGAGTTCATACATTTCCTAGTGGCTCCAAAACTAACTGAGGCTGTGATCCTAGGATTAGCCTGGTTAGACAAATGGAAGCCATTTAACTGGTGGGAGAAAGGGATGAGAACTGTGAGGTTACCAATAGGGCCAACCCCCCCCCCCAATTCAACAGACATTGCGGAACACTTTAGGCCACTTAATGAATGAGCACTTACAACTGCCTCACCGTCACCAGATGATTCACTCATCCCCAATGAATACCGGGACTTACTGGAGGTATTCAGTGAGAATGAATGCGATGTCCTACCCCCTCACAGACCCAATGACCGTTCCATTGAATTGGTGCCAGGCGCCAAGCTCCCACGCCCGAGAATGTACGCTATGTCCCCCCTCGAAATGGAAGAGATGCAGCAATACGTGAATAAGAACCTAAAGAGGGGGTTCATTGAAAGGGCCAAATCTACTGTGGGAGCCCCTGTATTATTTAAAGAGAAAAAAGATGGGTCTCTTCATCTCTGTGTAGACTATAAGGGTCTTAATGCTGTAAGTGTGCACAACAAGTACCCCCTCCCACTCCTACAGGACTTATTAACTCATCTGGCTAAGGGGAGTGTTTTCACAAAATTAGACCTGAGAGAGGCATATTACCGAGTGAGAATAAAGGAGGGAGACGAGTGGAAGACTGCCTTCAACTGCCCCATGGGGAGCTACCAATTCAAGGTCATGCCATTTGGACTACAGGGGGCCCCAGCTGTATTCATGCAGCTGATTAATGAGGTTCTACATGATCACCTGTACAAAGGGGTTCTGGTGTATCTTGACGATATCCTTATATACAGCACGAATGTGACTGATCACATAAAGCTGGTAAGAGAAGTATTAAAGAAACTACTGAATGCCAAGCTTTATGCCAAATTGTCAAAATGTGAATTTCACCAGACCCGATTAGATTACCTCGGCTACAGAATTTCCAACCGCTTCAACTTTACTCTAAAGTACATACCAGGGGAAAAAAACTTCCTAGCTGATGCGCTATCTAGATTGCCCCAATACAAAAGCGAACGTGAAGAAGTTAATGAGGCAATTATCTCCAATCCGCAACCTGTTGCACAAATCACGCCTCGCAGGTTCCCTAATCCGGATGACCCTGGAGCAAAGAAAATAAAACGAGAGCTCCTCACCGATCAATGGTTCAAAGATAAACCTCCTTGACGTGCCGGGATGGTTTGGCTTACAAGGGAGGGAAACTGTATTTGCCCGAATCCCTCCGTCTAAATGCTCTCAAACACAGCCATGATGTAAAACAGGCTGGACACTTTGGATATCTAAAAACTCTACATCTCACCCGCTGGCAGTTTTGGTGGCCGGGACTGAAACGGGATGTGGAAAACTATGTGAAGAGTTGTACCCTATGTGCCACAATGAAAAGAATCGCGGGGAAAACCCCTGGGTTACTACAGTCGGTGGCAGACCCTTCCCAACCCTGGGAAGAAATAGCTATGGACTTTATTGTAGACCTACCTGAAAGTAAAGGAAATACTGTCATCTGGACTGTAATAGACTCGTTTTCGAAGCAGGCTCATTTCATCGCCTGCAAAGGACTCCCATCCACCCAACGACTGACTAAATTGTTTCTGAAACATATCTACTGACTGCACGGCGCCCCTAAGCGAATAATCTCAGACAGGGGGGTGCAGTTCACAGCAAAGTTTTGGAGGAGTTTTCTTAAATTAATTGGATCATCTCAAGGCTTATCATCTGCTTTTCATCCGGCCACCAATGGAGCTGCAGAAGCCGCCAACAAAATGGTGGAGCAATATCTCAGATGCTACGTGTCCTATCAACAGACGAACTGGACTGACCTCCTCCGTTTTGCAGAGGTGGCGTACAACAATTCTGTGCACAGCAGTACCGGCTACACACCTTTCAGAGTAGCCACAGGCAAAGAGTTCGGTCCAATACCTGAATATCCCCAAGTGCCAACCGCTTCCCAGACACTTGACCAATGGGTGAGGGGATGGGAAGAAGTTTGGAGAAACACAAAATCTGCTTTAAAAAAGACTTTTGAAACCTATAAAAAGCAAGCTGACAAAAAGAGGGTTTCCCAAAGGATGTTCCAAGTTGCGGAAAAGGTTTATCTGTCAACCAAATATTTACGCCTCAAATTACCCAGCAAGAAGTTAGGACCGAAATTCTTAGGGCCTTTTCCTATCGTAAAGGTCATCAATCCGGTCACCGTAAAACAAACTCCCTAGACTTTTGGGTAAAATTCACCCTGTTTTCCACAGTAGCTTCTTAAAACCTTATTGGGGCTCCATTTTAAGACCTCCCCCGAAGAAAGCACCTGGGCCCCTCGTAGTTGCAGGGCAGACCCATTATGAAGTAAAACGTATTCTTGATTCTAGAATCTTTAAAGGCAAATTGCAGTACTTAGTACAATGGAAGGGGTACCCGTTATCTGAAGCCACCTGGGTGAAATCAAGCGAGGTGAAACCTGACAGACTCGTCAAAAGATTTCATGCAAAATATCCCAACAAACCGAAACCTAATCATTAACATATGCTTTTGTTTACATTACAGGATCTGTTGCTTTTGTAAGGGGGGCTGGATGTCAAGGCTGCTAACATCGAATGTTTTGCCTGACATTATATATGGATGCAGACATTTACTATTTAATCTGTGTATTACTTTAAGAGCCGCTATTAGATAGTATGGGGGGAGGTAGTGAAAGAATGTGCTTGAGAACTAGTTAGCCATAACAATAATTCAGCAGAGCGTCTTCAAAGCTGGATGAAATGTGAGAAGATAAAATATGGCGCGTAATGGAACGGGAGGGAAAGCTCACACTTTAAACTAATTGGGGAATGTGATTAATGACTGTTAAATGAGGGAGGGGAATGTGCTCAGATACTGTGGGATGAAGTAGGAGGGTTTAGATTTTGGCTTCGCTTTGTATGTGCCGAAGCTATTGAAAGGAATAAAATAATATTCAGAAATTTCTAATGAAGGTCGATAGAAGAAGCCACCTGAAAGTCATAAAAATCAGACAAGTAAATTACAGACAAATAAAGAAAAGCAGAAGTTGCTAGCTAACCTAAACCGCAAGCAGAGGAAATACAGAAATAACCATAGGAGCCGAGCTTTGTTAACAGAAAATTAGATGGTGATAGATAGGATGTGCTCAAAGGGGCTTCCTAGAACATGAGGAGGGTGGTGGTGGTTTTTAGGCGTCTGGATTAGGTGTCGGGTGAAATAACGGGGTGTTGAGTGCGATAGGGGAGGGGGAAACCTGCGTCGGGGAAAGGATATAAAAATGTGTCAAACAGCTCTTGAAGGTGTGACTGAACTCCTGTGTGTGTTTCAGTTCAGCCTTTGCAAACGCTTCTTTTAAAATAAAACTTTTGTTACTGGAATTCCAAGTAAGTGTGTTTGTTTTGGGATCTTGAGCCACGTTCCAAACAGTATGTTGCAAAATAAAGATTCTTAAAGGAAAACAATGCCTCAGGTTTCTTTGAAAAGCATCTTCCTTCGGAACCATAACATCTATATTAGGTGCACACGTAAATTTAAAGCTAGGGCTTATTTTCAGGATAGGTCTTATTTTTGGGGAAACGTACTCCCAACCACTCAATATGTACATGTACAGAATTATTGCATGGATAGATGAAGGCACATTTGGGCAAGGCAGGAAGTGGATTAATTTCCTTTGATAGCAATATGCAGGAAATTCATTTAAGGAAATGATTTAAATTTTACTTCAACTATCGCGCCCTACTCATAATTCTTGTTAATTTTTTTTTCTTCTATGGTGCAACTTTGTTGAGGCCCAAGAAGTACTTGAATTATGCCATTGACATTTGGTGGCAAATTGCTGGTTTTCAGTAGTGTAAGTTTTAAAAAAATGAAATAAGCCCCCAGGCAGTTGTATTAAACAGCTTGAGTCTGTTTAGAGCCCTGGTGGCGCATTGGTTAGAATGCAGTATTGTAGGCTAATCTCCCAACTGCCAGCAGTTCGATCCTGACGGGCTCAAGGTTGACTCAGCCTTCCATCCTTCCAAGGTCGGTAAAATGAGGACCCAGATTGTTGGGGGCAATATGCTGACTCTGTAAACTGCTTAGAGAGGGCTGTAAAGCTCTATGAAGCGGTATATAAGTTTAAGTGCTATTGCTATTGAGGAATTAACACATTTTAAGTTAATATAGTTCCTCAAATTTCCCAAAACAAAAAAAGGTCAAACGTGTTGTCTCATTTCCTTTTGTAATGTTATTGCAACTCCCATGGTAGCCCCTTGTAAGCCAAAAAGAAAAAAATACAGACCCAGGCAAACAAAAGTTGCCTACTTTGTCCTATTTGCATCTGCTTTAAAGTAACATGATAATGAGTCTGCTAAGTTAGATATGCAATGGTTACAGTACTTGAGCAAGCTGTTCATTCTGATGTTGCAGCATTTGCAATCTCAGTCTTATTCCTCTGGTAGGATATAATCAATTATTACTGTACTGTGAAATGCAAAATATAGTAATATTAATCTTCGCTTTTCCATTTGCATTGAAGATACTAGTCAAGGTTCAACTGTTTTCCAATTTGTTATTGATCTTTTGTTTGCATTGTATTTAACATTAACAGTAATAAAGGTACATTTCTCTCTTGCAGGTGAAGCAGGTGACCAACCAGATAGTGATGAATTGTGCTGACATTGATATTATTACAGCTTCCTATGCACCAGAAGGAGATGAAGGTAGGATGGAATATTGATGCAGCTTTGGCATGTTCAGTCATCAAACATAATATTACTCTTAATACTTTTAATTTGCAGTAAGCATTTTCAGCTTTATTTAACATTAGATAGCCTATCTGCTACATTTTGAATGGCAACAACAATTTGCTGCATTGTAGATATTAAAAATAAGAATGTAGTAAACTTTTAAATATGTGATGAAGCAATAAGACTTGATGGCAAAATCTATTAATAAAAAGGAAATAAGGTTCCTCCTAGTTCCTCAGTAAGAGTCACGTGGATAAGAAGGAACTTACCACTTTTATCCTGTAATTTGACAATCCTTCAATTACTGAAACTTTATTATAGGTCATAGACCCAGATTGCATAAAATATGGGTGTCCAACTGTTTGGCTTGCCTGGGCCATGCATTGAGTGAACAGGAATTGTCTTGGGACGCATATAAAATATATAATATAATGTATATAAAAAGCTTCCTTTATTTTTAAAATATTTTTTACAATCTTGTGGGGCGGCATTACTAGCTGTCCAGGGGCTACAGGTTGGACATGCCTGGCATGAAAGAAAATGTGTTGTATATTACAAAGTACAATGTAGCATGCATGGTAAAAAGTCCTATAATAGTTCTTAGTCTATTTTGCCATCAGCAACACATAAATTCTACAGGCTGCAAATATACACTTTGCAACAGCAAGAGTTATCTTGGGATCTTTATCCACCAAAAAACCCTGCATGTAGAATCTTATCCAACCTGGAAATGGCTAAAAAGTATTAGTAATTCATTGTAACTCAGTAAATATGATAGTAAAGCAGGACGTGATTCAGTGCTCCTATCTTTACAAGGACAAAGCCTTTCAGCATAGGGGATTTTGCAGTATTTACCCCAGACCACTGCTGATGGTAAAATATTAAACTGCAGCCCTTTGAAATTTGTTTGTAAATTGGGCATAATGCTTTTTTAAAATAAAATTTGCTCTCCCCCAGTTGAGCTCTATGTGAATCTTGCTACCGTATTTCCCCGAAAGTAAGTCCCTGTCTTACTTTCTTTTGGGCTCTGAAGTAAGCACAAGGATTTACTTTTGGGGAGGGCTTACTTTTTGCCACTACTACAGTAGTAGGCCGTGAGCGCACGGGGGTGGGGCGGGACCTGTGCATGGGGTGGAGAAGCAACGCGGTGGCGAGAGCGTGGTGGCACACCAGGCACGGTACCGGGAGGGTGGGGCGCGTGCCCTTCCTGTGCCAGGCCAGCCCCGGGGCGGCTGGGCTGCGGTGGGAAGGGCGCCGAGGTGGGGACCGCCAGGCTGACCAAAGCGGCAGGTGGAGCGCCGGAGGCTCGGGGAGGGAGGGTGGTGAAGCGGGTGGGCGTCCTGCTGTCAGCACCCATGCCGGCTGCCCCTTCCCCGTGGAGCTGGAGAGTTTGGCACACCACCGCCCAGATGCCCTCGCTCCCCCCAGGAATTGCATTTCTTTCCTTACCTGACTCCCAGCCCCGTGCCGTTTCTCCTTCGTGATCCTCCCCTGCTGCGTGCAGGGAAACGAAGGGTTTTTTTGGGAAAAAAAAGGTCAATCAATTCCAACTTCGCAAGATCTTTTTTCCCCCGCAAGAAGTTGGAATTGATTGATTGACCTCTACAGGGAAGGGGCAGTCAGATTGAGAGAGCATCTCCTATCCACAGCCCTCTTCAGGTCACCCCATGGATTTTCAATTGGATTCAGGTCCGGGCTCTGGCTGAGCCATTCCAAAACTTTGATCTTCTGGTAAAGCTATTCTTTTGTTGATTTGGAGGTATGCTTTGGGGTTGCTGTTGTGTTGAAAGGTGAAATTCCTCTTCAGCATTTTAGCAGAGACCTGAAGGTTTTGTGCCAAAATTGATATCTGGAACTGTTCCTAAATTCCCTCCACCTTGACCTAACGTCCCAGTTCCAGCTGCAAAAAGCAGCCCCAAAGCCTAGTACTTTTTGTGATGCACAGTGTTGTTTTTGCACCAAACATATTTTTTGGAATTATGGCCAAAAAGTTCAACCTTGGTCTTATCAGACCA
This sequence comes from Azemiops feae, assembly GCA_023970755.1. Taxonomy (NCBI): domain Eukaryota; kingdom Metazoa; phylum Chordata; class Lepidosauria; order Squamata; family Viperidae; genus Azemiops; species Azemiops feae. The sequence continues at coordinate 1,645 of JALGBA010002983.1, read as the reverse complement.
TAACACATTTTCCCAACATGCTTTTGTCAGACTTGATGTAGGTTTTGGAAAATGTAGCTAGGCTTAGATGTTTTTCTTTGTAAGAAAAGGCTTCCATCTCGCCATCCTACCCTGCAGCCCAGACATATGAAGAATACAGGAGATTGTCGTCACATGTAGTATACAACCAGTACTTGCCAGAAATTCCTGCAGCTCCTTTAAAGTTGCTGTAGGCCTCTTGGCAGCCTCTCTTTTTGTTTTTTCATCAATGTTGGAGGGACATCCAGTTCTTGGTAATGTCACTGTTGTGCCATATTTTCTGCACTTGTTGATGACTGTTTTCACTGTGTTCCATGGTATATCCAATGCCTTTGGAATTTTTTGTACCCTTCTCTTGATATCTTCCAACAATGAATGTGATTGGTTAATTCTGAACACAGCCACATGCCTACTTATAAGAGGATGTGAACATTTCTGCAGCCACATTATTCTAGTTCAGGCATGTCAAACTCGCGACGTCATGTGATGTCGCGCGACGTATCGTGTCTTTTTCCCCATTGCCGGCAATGGGGTGGGCGCGGTTTCAGTATGATGCATCCGGCCCATGGGCCGGCAGTTTGATATGTCTGTTCTAGTTGTATATGTTCCCCCCACTAAACAATTTAAGTTTGTTTTTCAATTGAATTGTACATCTTATATGTTAAAGGTGAAAAAAATTCTGAAGTGATTTATCTTGGTCTGATTTTTTACATCTCAAAATGGGTGTGTAGATTTTTATATCCGCTGTACTTAGCAAAAAAAAGAGTTGAATGGGAAGAATAATCATTTAGACCAGTGATGGCGAATCTTTTAGAGACCGAGTGCCCAAACCGCAACCCCAAAACCACTTATTTATCGCAAAGTGCCAGGGCCGCATCAGCATTGTGGTGCCCTCGGGGGGGGGCAGGGAGGTGCCTCTTAGTGCCGCCTATGGCACGCAAAACCCGGGGACTCAAAAATGGGCCACCGTGCTGCAAGGCGCAAAAATGGTCGCCACCGCACCGAAGGGTGCTGTTCTGTTCCAGCCTACGTCCGTCCTTGTTGCGTCACAAGAACAACCCCTCTTTAACAGTAGGCTGGAAAAACCAACCTCTTTTTATTTCAAAAACAGTCCTGATAAGTTTTTCTCCAAAACAAAAACACAAAAGACTTTCCCAACAGATAAGTGGTTACAAAAGCAAAACAGAGCAGGAGTTAAACAAGAAATTCACCGGTAAAACAAACAGACCATGATCCCTGGAAGTTCTTTACAAACGGTTTCCTTCAGCAACCAGCACTGCCCACACCTTCCCTTTTTATAAAGCAGCCCCAAGGTGTGGCTTCTCAATGCCTTCTCCTCCTCCCCTGGAGTTGTCGTATTGACTGCTGCTGACCTGCTCTAGATAATTGCCTGCGTCTACGAGCATCAATAATGTCTGCCAGCTGTGAATCCTCAAGGTCTGACTCATCCTCTCCACACAGCTGAGTTTCATCCGGAACACGATTGGAGGGGCCAGGCTCTTCATCAGATTGTGAGTCTTGTAACTCATCAGAGTCTCTCTGTGACTCTGCTGGCTCTCCCAACCCCTCCCCCTCTGATTCCCCGGACTCAGCTGCCGGGTCCACTGGCTGGCATGGACTCACAACA
>JALGBA010002982.1:0-32036 GCA_023970755.1 Azemiops feae | reverse complement strand
CAGTGCTAGGCTGCATTAACAGAGGGATAGAATCAAGATCACGTGAAGTATTAATAAAACTTTACAATGCCTTGGTAAGGCCAAACTTGGAATACTGCATCCAGCTTTGGTCACCACGATGTAAAAAAGATGTTGAGACTCTAGAAAGAGTACAGAGAAGAGCAACAAAGATGATTAGGGGACTGGAGGCTAAAGCATATGAGGAACGGTTGCTGGAATTGGGTATGTCTAGTTTAATGAAGAGAAGGACGAGGGGACATGATAGAAGTGTTCCAATATCTCAGGGGCTGCCACAAAGAAGAGGGAGTCAAGCTATTCTCCAAAAGAGCCCTGAAGGCAGGGGACAAGAAGCAATGGATGGATGGAAAACTATCAAGGAGAGAAGCAACTAGAACTAAGGAGAAAACTTCCCCTGGACAGTTGAGAACAAACCTAACAGTGGAACAACCTGCCTCCAGAAGCGGTGAATGCTCCAACACTGGAAGTTTTTAAGAAGAGACTGGACAGCCATTTGTCCGAAATGGTATAGGGTTTCCTGCCTGAGCAGGGGGTTGGACTAGATGACCTCCAAGGTCCCTTCCAACTTTATTATTATTATTATTATAAAATGGTCAGGCAAGGCCACTGCCTGGTAGCCGAATACACCGAAGAATTTTGGGACCTGGCGTGCCACCTCAACTGACCAGAAGACATCCTGGTGAGTTGTTTGAAAGATGGGCTTAACGATGATCTATACCATGCCTGCATCACCCGAGGAGCCCCTGCTCGCCTCCACGACTAGTGCATCTTGGTCGAAGAAGTGGAGATTGACAAATCTCAGAACCAGGACCAATCTGGCAGAGTGTGGAGATGGTCGCCACCAGAGAGGAAAAAGGAGGTGGCAAATCCTCTGGCAGCCCCGCCGCATTCAACTGCCTGCTTCAAATGTGGCAAGGAAGGCCACTGGGCTGTGGAATACCGCGCGAAAACCCCCGCGAAGAAGGCAGATCGACCATCATGGGAAAACCAACCAAGCCTTTCCAACGCCCTAAAGACATGGCCCTGAAGAGCACTGAGGTCGTAGAGTTCCGTCCCTCTCCAAAACCAGGAGGGGGAACCCCGACCCCACTGGAGAAGGAACCAGGGATGTCCAACAGCGACTACGATGACGACCCCCTGGTAAATGGGCCGATCGCGCCAGTAACCATGCCCATAGAACTGTTAATCCCAGGCATGGGGACGAAGGTAGCCTTAAAGGCCCTACTAGACTCAGGGTGCAGTAGATGCTTGATAAGCCCCACCCTAGTGGGAAAACTGGGGATCCACCTAAGGAGATTAAAGAACCCAATTGCATTCTGCCAGCTAGACGGGTCCACTGCTGGTGGCGTCCTGGCCACCTTTGCCACTGAACCCCTGGTTTTAACCATGGGGAGCCACTCTGAGACTTTAACCTTCATAGTGGCACCTGGCATGGAATGGCCCCTTCTCCTAGGAGTGGCGTGGCTGAAAAAGTGGAACCCGTGGGTGAACTGGCAGGACGGGCAGTTAAGGTTCCCAAAGGAAGAGAAAGCCCCACCTAGCAGACGCAACAAAGTAAAAAGAGAGCCAAATCGAGAAACGGCAGAAGCCGCAAGGAGCGAGTCACTGAGAGACATACCTAAGGAATACCACGATTTGGCTGAAGTATTCAGCAAGAGGGGTTCAGACAAATTCCCCCCTCTCGGCCCCACAGACTGTGCCATTGAGATTGTCTCTGGAGCTAAACTTCCAAAGCCTAAACTGTACTCCATGACTCCCAGGGAGTTAGATGAACTGCGTCAGTTCATAGATTAAAAACTTGGGTCGGGGTTTCATCCAGCCGACTAGACCCCGGGTGGCAGCCCTGGTGTTGTTCCGGGAGAAGAAAGATGGGTCTCTTTGTCTCTGCATGGAATATAGGGGTCTGAATGCCGTGTGCATGGAGAATGTGTACCCCTTGCCCCTCATGAAGGACATGCTGGCCCACCTCTTTAAGGGGAAAGTATTTTCTAAACTAGACTTACGGGAGGCTTCTTACTGAGTCAGAATTAGAGAGGGAGATGAATGGAAAACTGCCTTTAACTGCCCCCCTGGACTGCTTCCAATTTAAAGTGCTCCCATTTGGATTACAAGGAGCCCCTGCAGTATTTATGCAACTGATTGATGAAGTGCTACATAAGCACCTCTATAAGGGAGTTTTGGTGTACCTGGACGATATATTAATATACACTGAGATGAAAGCTGAGCACATAAAACTGGTCAGAGCGGTCCTGAATATGCCAAACTATATGCCAAGCTTTCAAAGTGCGAATTCCACAAAGAGAAGGTTGACTACCTAGGCTACCGGATCTCGCATGAGGGAGTGGAGATGGACCCGGGGAAAGTGCGCGCCGTGTTAGAATGGGAAACCCCACAGACCAGGAAGCAATTGCAAAGCTTCTTGGGCTTCACCAATTTCTATAGGCAGTTCATTCCCTCCTTTGCAGAGATTGCACTCCCCATTACAAACTTATTAAAAACCAAGGGGGGAGACAAGCCAAAACCTAGCCAGCCACTAAAGTCGACTATGGAATGCCAAGCCGCATTCGAAAAGCTGAAAAGGCTTTTTTCCGCGGAGCTGGTCCTGAGACACCCCGGCCCAGAGAGACCATTTGTCATTCAGGCCAATGCTAGCGATGTGGCTGTAGGTGCGGTACTGCTCCAGGAAAACAAAAAAGGCCAATTGCAGCCCTGCACATACACTTCAAAAAAATTGACTGAGACCGAACAACGCTGGGCAGTGTGGGACAAGGAAGCCTACGCAGTGAGGTGGGCCCTCCTCACTTTGGGGCATTTTTTAGAAGGGAGCAAAACCCCTTTCCAGGTTTGGACTGACCAGAAAAACCTAGAAGCGTTGAAAACCCAGAGGAAATTGTTCCCCAAGCAGGCACGGTGGGCCCAACACTTCCAGCACTTCAATTTTACCCTCCGCTATTTACCCGGGGGGGGGGGACTTCCTGGCAGACGCCCTATCAAGGCTTCCACAATACAACAGTGTAAAGGCCAAAATAGTCAAGCCTCTACTCCCGGCGCAGCAACTAGCAGCCCCAGTAACCATGAGGGCACAATCAAAAGACAATGCTGTCACCCTGGCCTTTAAGCAAGCCCTGGAAATGGACGAATGGTTCATTAGTCACAAGAACCTTTGCTCCATGCAGGAGGGGCTGGCATGGGTAGGAGGGAAGCTATAAGTCCCAGCCAGCCAGAGGCTAAAGACTATGCAGACCTGCCATGACTCAAAGGTGGCGGGACATTTTGGGTTTGTAAAGACCCTGCACTAAAAGGACATCAAGGCTTATGTGGCCAGCTGCCCTACCTGTGCAGTAGCAAAACAAAGGCAGGGGAAAAGGCCTGGCCTTCTGCAGCCGGTTGCAAACCCTTCAGCACCCTGGAGAGAGATTTCTATGGACTTTATTGTAGAATTGCCAGAAAGCGTGGGAAACACCGTTATTTGGGTGGTGACCAACCTGTTTTCAAAGCAGGTCCATTTCATTCCTTGTCAAAAGATCCCAACAGCAAAGACTCTAGCAAAGTTGTTCCTCCACAACGTCTACCGCCTACATGGGGCCCCACGTCACATAATTTCGGACAGAGGGGTCCAATTTACTTCTAAGTTCTGAAGAGCATTTTTGGACCTCCTGGGAACGGACCAGGGCCTGAGTTCTAATCACCATCCTCAAGCGAATGGTGGGTAGAATGAACGAACTTGGTACTGGAACAGTACCTGCGATGCTTCATCAAGTATCAACAAGACAATTGGACTAACCTCCTGCCATTCACCGAAGTGGCTTATAATAATGCTGTGCACTCTAGCACTGGGTTCACCCCTTTTCAAGTGGCCACAGGACAAGAGTTCAACCCAATGCCCGAACTGCCAACGAACGAACCCACCATCCCTTCCCTTAAGGAATGGATGAATCAACTGCAAAATACTTGGCCAATTGTTAGAAAAGCTCTAGATCAGTGCTTTTCAACCTTTTCACAGATTGTACCACTTTTAGGACATGGCAATATTCGAGTACCACCAGTGCTTAGCAAGATGTCAAAAACTTGATGACCAAAAAAAAAAGGAAAAAAGTACTGGTTTTAATTTCTTTGGTGGTGGTTCCTTTGCTGGATCACATTCCCTTTGCACTGAAGAAAGTATGATGAATTTAAACATATGTATTAATATGCACCACTACCTTGGTGGTCAGGTGGCTGGTCGGCCCTTCTCCCTCTCTCCCTCTCCTCTCTCTGTCTTTCACAGCCTACTCCTTCAGTGATCCCTCTGCTTCTCTCAAAGAAGCCTCTCCACTTCTCCCTCTCTCTTTCTCCTCACTGCTTCTCTCACAGAAGCCTCTCCTCTTCTCTCTATTTCTCCTCACTGCTTGTCTCACAGAAGCTTCTCTTCTTCTCCCTCTCTCTTTCTCCTCACTGCTTCTCTCACAGAAGCCTCTCCTCATTCTTTCTCCTCACTGTGTAAGGTCCTGTCTCAGCTAATACTCCCAAGAAAGCAGAACTCTTGAAACTGGCATTGTTTCAACAGGAACTTTTATTGAGAGATAGTGAAAGCAGAAAGGCTAGGGAAGATCTGAATAATTCCCATGCAAAACGTTACATTAAACCCCTCTCTTCAAAACCCCTCGCAGGTACCCAACTGCCCAGTCCAAATCCAGCCAATCCACAGGTGTGAAGTTGTTATGGGAACTGGCAGTTGAAGGAGCAATAAACCTCTATTCCCAGGCGTTGCAGCCTCCTCTCAGTGGAGCAGAGATACAGTAAGGCAGATGGCCCCAGGCACATTCCTCCCCCCTTTCACACCCAAAGAGATACATCAAAGGTTGAAAGAACAAAGCAAAAGAAACACATCCCAGAGCCCACGACCTCCCCCCTACCAACAGAATGGCAGTGCCCCAAAAATGATTTCAGGGGCCTGACATGCCCCCTTTAAAAGAAGGAGAAGTCCACCTGGAGAAATATAAATATGCTGGAATTGGGTATGTCTAGTTTAATGAAGAGAAGGACCAGGGGGGACATGATAGCAGTGTTCCAATATCTCAGAGGTTGCCACAAAGTAGAGGAAATCAAGCTATTCTCCAAAGCACCTGAAGGCAAGACAAGACACAATGGATGGAAACTAACCAAACAGAGAACAACCTAGAACTAAGGAGAAACTTCCTGACAGTTAGAACAATTAATCAGTGGAACAACCTGCCTCCAGAAGCTGTGAATGCTCCAACACTGGAAGTCTTTAAGAAGAGATTGGACAGCCTTTTGTCTGAAATGGTATAGGGTTTCCTGCCTGAGCAGGGGGTTGGACTAGATGACCTCCAAGGTACCTTCCAACTTTATTATTATTATTAAAATAACAAAATGGTAGAGAAAGAGAATTCACAGATTAGTTGCGTTTATCCAGGTAACGTGCATGAAAACGTTTCAGTAACCTAGGGGCTCTAACATGTTTCTTGTGAACCCATTCATTCTGGGATGCGGGGAGGTCTTTCCAGGCCACCAAATACTGGGTGGCTCCATGGTGTTTGCGTGAGTCTGGGATTTCCTTAATTTCAAAGTGTTGCTCACCCTCTACCATGATGGCTTGTGGGGCTGGGGGAGTGACTGGGCATAAAGGTGATGTTATCTCAGGTTTTAGCAGACTGCAATGGAATACAGGGTGGATTTGCCTTAAGGCCTTGGGGAGTTCCAACTCCACTGTGACTGGGTTTATAATGCGTTTGATTGGGAAGGGTCCCACAAATTTTGGCCCTAACTTTTTGGAGGGTTGAAGGGACTGCAGGAACCTGGTAGACAGGTATACTCTGTCCCCAATGTGGAATGGTTTAGGTTCCATTCTCTTTTTATCTGCTTGAGCCTTATCGGCTGCTCTAGCCTCATCTAGAACAGGGCTTTTCAACCCGTGGTACGCGTACCACCAGTGGTACTTTAGCACCTGGCTGGTTGTACGTGAGCCCTAGCTAATTGTAGTGGGGGAGGGAACCAGTTAAAGCAGAGCCGCACAGACCTGGAGGAGATCAGCTGGAGCTGCAGAGCTTGGCAGAATCCCCAGGATCTGCCACGTGGCGACATAGTAATTGGAGCTTCCGGTGCACCCGGAATAGAAAAGGAGGAGGGTGGAGAGAAGAGAAGGTATAAAAGGGGCAGACCAAGAAGAGAAGAGGTTTTTCTTACTGAAGCAGTGAGGAGAGACAGAGCGAGCGGCCTGTTTTCGGAGGAACAGCGAGTGAGGAAGGGTGAGTGAGCAAGTGGCGTGTTTTCAGGCGAAGGTTGAGTTAGGGAGTGTGTTTAGCAAGCACGTGTTTTCAGGCGAAGGTTGAGTTAGTGAGTGGCGTGTTTAGCAAGCACGTGTTTTCAGGCGAAGGTTGAGTTAGGGAGTGGCGTGTTTAGCAAGCACGTGTTTTCAGGCGAAGGTTGAGTTAGTGAGCGAGTGAGCTGGGCAGGAGCCCAGGAGCGCAGCTACAGCTGAGCCGCGCTTCTACTGAGCCCCAGAAGTGCGGATCAGCTGTAGCCCGGCACTGATCCTGGGGCTTCACTTAGCAAGCAGCATGTTTTCCAGAAGTGCAAGCAAGTGAGCTGGGCAGGAGCCCAGGATCAGCACCGGGCTACAGCTGATCCACGCTTCTGGGCGGCTCCGCAGAAGCGCAGATCAGCTGTAGCCCGGCGCTGATCCTGGGCTCCTGTCCAGCTCACTTGCTTGCGGAAAACATGCTGCTTGCTAAGTTAAGCCCCAGGATCAGCGCCGGACTACAGCTGATACGACCGCCCAGAAGCGCGGATCAGCTGTAGCCCGGCGCTGACCCTGGGGCTTCACTTAGCAAGCAGCATGTTTTTCAGCAAAGCGCAAGCAAGTGCGAGTGGCATGAGAGTCCACGTTACCTGCGCTACGCCGCTCAGACCCCAGCTGGGTTTCGGCAGGCAGCCGCGCGGTCTTCTCACCGCATGGAGCGGCCGGGCGAGGTGAACCGGCAACATGCCGAACCTGCCTGTGTGCACGCAGAGGCAGAGGTGTGTGAAGAGGGCGAGGGTCATTTGCTGGTCTCCTTCAGGGGACGCCTGTTTTTCTCCCTCCCTCATTACAAATATCTTCCTGCCACTCTGCTCTTAACGCTGTGCAGTTCTTGTACAGCAATTTACAGTGGCCTTTCAAGCCATGGCCACCGGCAGCACAGCCACCATGCTGCTAACATCGAATGTTTTTGCCTGACATTATATGTGGATGCAGACATTTATTATTTAACCTGTGTATTACTTAGAGCCACTATTAGATAGTATGGAAGGGGGGAGTGAAAGAATGTGCTTGGGAACTAGTTAGCCATAACAATATTTCAGCAGAGCATCTTCAAAGCTGGATGAAATACGAGGAGATAAAATATAGCGCGTTATGGAACGGGAGGGAAAGTTCACACTTTAAACTAATTGGAGAATGTGATTAATGACTGTCTAATGAGGGAGGGAAATGTGCTCAGATACTGTGGGATGAAGTAGGAGGGTTCAGATTTTGGCTTCGTTCATGTATGTGCCGAAGCTATGTTGCCATTAAAAAGATTCTTAAAGGAAAATAATGCCTCAAGTTTCTTTGAAAAGCCTCTTCCTTCGGAACCATAACATCAAGCCAAAATCCAACAAACTTTTCAGACTATTAGGGGTTCCGAACCCCTAGTCACTATTCCTAAAACTAAAGGGATAAGACTGACAAAGATTCAGAGAAAGGAACATCATGGAAGAAGAAGAATTGCCTGAGATCAGCACCCCTGCAGCAGCAAGTTCCCCAGAGAGGGGAGCAACAGCGTGCAAGCCGGTAGAGAGAAAACCCTCACAAATCCCCCAGCTGGGAGCAAGGCCAAAGAGATTAGGAGAGCTGATCTGGTCTTCAGACTGGGAGAAACCGAGCGTGGAATCCGGAGATTTCGTAACAGCTTCTCCATCTTCAAAAACTTCCAAGACGGATGAGTTGGAGCCACAACAAAGGGATTCTCACAGATTACATCCCCTACACCAGTGGAGAACTGCCAAGCCTTCTGCCGCTGAAGACTCGGGTGAATGGAGATATCCAATTGCCACCCATAGTCGGTCCATGGAGAATTTGGCAGAGAAATTTGAAACGTTAGAAGTGAGGGGCGCGGAACAATCCCTGCTGAGAGAGGCCCCCAGCCCCTCCCTCGCAGACCAAACAGTTTACCAATCCCTGGAGCCCCCTGCCAGGGCCTCCAGCCCCACAGAGAGAGGGAAACCCAGCCTGGGCCCCCTGCCTCAATGGGGAGTTTGGCAGCCCCCGCAGACGGAGGATCAAAGGCCTCTGAGCGTGCGTCAGCTAATAGAGGCCTTACAGCAGCTTGGGGTGGTGCCAAAGCCAGGAGAACAACAGCAGGTGGGGCCGCAAATGAGAGAGGCCCAGCAACCGTGGAGGGGCCTACAGCAGCAGAGGGCGCCATCACCCCCCGCAGGCCAACAACAGAGAAGGCAGCAACCACCCCCACCTATTCAGCAACCTTTAGAAAACCTCCCACGATTCGAGAGGCCAGCACTGCCAGTATTGCAACCACAGCAGGGTGGAGGACCGCAGGCCCCGAACGTGCGACCCCTGGGCATACGACAGCAACCAGGGTGGGGCCAGCCATGACTGGGAGCACCACCCCTACAGTGGAGAGCTCAGCAGCTGTTAAATCAGCAACAAGGGTGGGCCCAGCAGCAACAGCCACAGTGGGGCCCACAACAGCCTATAATTGGCCCACCGCTCAGAGCAACTTTCGATGGGGACTCAGAGAAGCTAATTTTTTTCCTCAACCAAGTACGTTCTCATTTAAATCACTGGGCCTATCTCGACCCAGACCCAGGTGCCATGGTTGATGTGATTGCGTCCAACCTAGAGGGAGAGGCATCCGAATGGCTAAACAATTTATATAATGAGCAAGCCCCCGAATTAGATAATCTCCACCTCTTCCTCCTAGGGCTGAGAGAAAGATTTGAGGACCCTTCCATTAGCCTTAGAGCAGGAGGACAAATCCACAAAATAAAACAAGCCAGCAGACCTGCTCTAGAGTATGTGCGTGAATTCCGCAAGGTAGCCGGTCGAATAGAGGGGTGGCCTGAGCAATCCCTAATCCATCTCTTCATTGAGGGATTAGATGACCACCTCTCCCAGGCCTGCATTATTCGAGCAGTACCTGATCAACTGCACGAGTGGTACCAGACAGCGGTGAAGCTGGACGTCCAACTCACCCAATATAAGAAGCCTCCCCCACCTGAACCCGAGATAAGACCAGAGCAACCCAGACGACAACCACCACCCCCGAAAGACCCCAACGGCTACGACCGCTGAAAGGCCCAGACCACCTGCGGGTCCGCCGATCACATGCTTCCGATGCGGACAGCAGGGACATCGAGCATCAAACTTCCCAGTTCCCTACCCCCAGCAGCAGAGCAGACTGGGACCTGCAGTGAGGAAGAGACCTGGCCAGCAGCCATCGAGAGAAAAATCCAGCGGGATCACACAACAACTGGTTGCCCAAGCTACCTCCCCTACACAGAAGGACACCGGAGCTGAGGCTGGACCCACCCCCACTCTACCCTTTTTTGACAGCGATGACGAAGGAGAGAACGACCCAATGGTGAGTCGACCCATCCCTCCTTTTTCACTGCCTGCAAGGCTAATCAGCTCTAAGTCAGGAGCACAGACAGACTTAAAAGTGCTAGTGGATTCTGGATGCTCCCGATGTATCATTAGCTTGCCTTTTGCCATGAAATTGGGAGTACGAGCAAAATCGCTCTCCAAGCCAATGAGGTTTGAGCAAGCCGATGGCTCCCTGATAGGAGGAACTTTTGTCACGCAACTAACTGAGTGTTGTAGTCCGAAGGAGGAAGCATTCCAAGAAAACTGAGACATTATTTTCCCTTTTAGTTTCTTTATTTTGCATTCCTTGCCAGGAGTTTTGCTACAATACTTCGGCACATTACCAAGCGGATGCCAGAATCTGGATTTCTCTGGCTTGCGTCTATCTTATCTTGCTAAACTCCTCCCTTACTTTACTGTCATGATTTACGTCTTCCAATTAGGCTGGAGGCCAAAGATTCACTTCCCTTCCCAGTCTCTCGCTTTCTTCATAAATCTCCTCCCTTTGCATGTCATCTGATTTAACTCCAAAAATACCAGACAGTTCTGCATATCTTGTCAATGCAATAATATCCTATATTAACAGCGTTGACACTGAGCCTCTACACCTAGAAATAGGTGAGCACTGGGAGTTCATACGCCTCCTGGTGGCTCCAAAACTGACTGAGGCTGTGATCCTAGGATTAGCCTGGTTGGACAAATGGAAGCCATTTATCTGGTGGGAGAAAGGGATGAGAACTGTGAGGCTACCAATAGGGCCAACCCCCCCCCCCAATTCAACAGATGTTGCGGAACACTTTAGGCCACCGAATGAGCGAACACATATAGCTGCCTCACCGTCACCAGACGAATCACTCATCCCCAATGAATACCGGGACTTAGCAGAGGCATTTAGTGAAAATGAATGTGATGTCCTACCCCCTCACAGGCCCAATGACTGTTCTATCGAACTGGTGCCAGGAGCCAAACTCCCACGCCCGAGAATGTACGCTATGTCCCCCCTCGAAATGGAAGAGATGCAGCAATACGTAAATAAAAACCTAAAGAGGGGGTTCATTGAACGGGCCAAATCTACCGTGGGAGCCCCCGTGTTGTTTAAAGAAAAAAAAGATCGGTCTCTTCGTCTCTGCGTAGACTATAAGGGTCTCAACGCTGTAAGTGTGCAAAACAAATACCCCCTCCCCCTCCTACAGGACCTATTAACTCATCTGGCTAAGGGGAGTGTCTTCACTAAGTTAGACCTAAGAGAGGCATATTACCGAGTGAGAATAAAGGAGGGAGACGAGTGGAAGACTGCCTTCAACTGCCCCATGGGGACCTACCAATTCAAGGTCATGCCATTTGGATTACAGGGGGCCCCAGCCGTATTCATGCAGTTGATTAATGAGGTCCTACATGATCACTTGTACAAAGGGGTTCTGGTGTACCTTGACGATATCCTTATATACAGCACGAATATGACGGATCACATAAAGCTGGTGAGAGAAGTGTTAAAGAAACTACTGAATGCCAAGCTTTATGCCAAATTGTCAAAATGTGAATTTCACCAGACCCGATTAGATTACCTCGGCTACAGAATTTCCAACGAGGGCATTGAGATGGATCCAGCCAAGGTGAAAACTGTAATTGAATGGCAGCCCCCCAAAACCCGCAAACAGCTCCAGAGCTTTCTAGGTTTTGCCAACTTCTACCGTCAATTCATCTCCTCTTTTGCCAAGATTGCACTACCCCTTACAGGTTTACTCAAAACAGGAAAAAAAGGAGGGAAGCCGCGACCGGGCCAACCACTAGCATGGACTATGAACTGTCAAACAGCTTTTGAGAATTTAAAGAGAGTATTTGCTGCTGAACCGGTCCTAAAACACCCCTGCCCAGGGGAACCCTTTGTAATACAAGCCGACGCCAGCAATGTGGCAGTTGGAGCTGTATTACTTCAAAAGAATAAGAATGGAGTCCTGCAACCCTGCGCCTACACCTCCAAAAAATTTACGGAAAGTGAACGGAGATGGGCAATATGGGAGAAGGAGGCCTTCGCAATTAGATGGGGGCTGTTAAACTGGCGACACTACCTAGAGGGGAGCAAGGTGCCATTTGAAGTATGGACAGATCACAAAAACCTAGAGGCACTGAAAACTCCCCGCAAATTGTCCCCAGAGCAAGTACGGTGGGCACAGTACTTTAACCGCTTCAACTTTACTCTAAAGTACATACCAGGGGGAAAAAACTTCCTAGCTGATGCGCTATCTAGATTGCCCCAATACAAAAGCGAACGTGAAGAAGTTAATGAGGCGATTATCTCCAATCCACAACCTGTTGCACAAATCACGCCTCGCAGGGTCCCTAATCCGGATGACCCTGGAGCAAAGAAAATAAAACGAGAGCTCCTCACCGATCAATGTTTCAAAGATAATCAAACCTCCTTGACATGCCAGGATGGTTTGGCTTACAAGGGGGGGGGGAACTGTATTTGCCCGAATCCCTCCATCTTAATGTTCTCAAACACAGCCATGATGTAAAACAGGCTGGACACTTTGGATACCTAAAAACTCTACATCTCACCCGCCGGCAATTTTGGTGGCCGGGACTGAAACGGGATGTGGAAAACTATGTGAAGAGTTGTACCGTATGTGCGACAATGAAAAGAATCCCGGGGAAAACCCCTGGGCTACTGCAGCCAGTGGCAGACCCTTCCCAACCCTGGGAAGAAATAGCTATGGACTTTATCGTAGACCTACCTGAAAGTAAAGGAAATACTGTCATCTGGACTGTAACAGACCTGTTTTCGAAGCAGGCTCATTTCATCACCTGCAAAGGACTCCCATCCGCCCAACGACTGACTAAATTGTTCCTGAAACATATCTACCGACTGCACGGCGCCCCTAGGCAAATAATCTCAGACAGGGGGGTGCAGTTCACAGCAAAGTTTTGGAGGAGTTTTCTTAAATTAATTGGATCACCTCAAGGCTTATCATCTGCTTTTCATCCGGCCACTAATGGAGCTGCAGAATCCGCTAACAAAATGATGGAGCAATATCTCAGATGCTACGTATCCTATCAACAGACGAACTGGACTGACCTCCTCCCTTTTGCAGAGGTGGCGTAGAACAATTCTGTGCACAGCAGTACCGGCTACACACCTTTCAGAGTAGCCACAGGCAAAGAGTTCGGTCCAATACCTGAATATCCCCAAGTGCCAACCGCTTCCCAGACACTTGACCAATGGGTGAGGGGATGGGAGGAAGTTTGGAGAAACACAAAATCTGCTTTAAAAAAGACTTTTGAAACCTATAAAAAGCAAGCTGACAAAAAGAGGGCTCCCCAAAAAACGTTCCAAGTTGGGGAAAAGGTTTATCTGTCAACCAAATATTTACGCCTCAAATTACCCAGCAAGAAGTTAGGACTGAAATTCTTAGGGCCTTTTCCTATCGTAAAGGTCATCAATCCGGTCACTGTAAAACTGAAACTCCCTAGACCTTTGGGTAAAATTCACCCTGTCTTCCATAGTAGCTTGTTAAAACCTTATCGGGGCTCCACTTTAAGACCTCCCCTGAAGAAAGCACCTGGGCCCCTCGTAGTTGCAGGGCAGACCCATTATGAAGTGAAACTTATTCTTGATTCTAGAATTTTTAAAGGCAAATTGCAATACTTAGTACAATGGAAGGGGTACCCGTTATCTGAAGCTACCTGGGTGAAATCAAGTGAGGTGAAAGCTGACAGACTCGTCAAGAGATTTCATGCGAAACACCCCAACAAACCGAAACCTAATCATTAACATATGCTTTTGTTTACATTACAGGATCTGTCATTTTTGTAAGGGGGGCCAGATGTCAATGCTGCTAACATCGAATGTTTTTGCCTGACATTATATGTGGATGCAGACATTTATTATTTAACCTGTGTATTACTTAGAGCCACTATTAGATAGCATGGAATGGGGGAGTGAAAGAATGTGCTTGGGAACTAGCTAGCCATAACAATATTTCAGCAGAGCATCTTCAAAGCTGGATGAAATATGAGGAGATAAAATATAGCGCGTTATGGAACGGGAGGGAAAGTTCACACTTTAAACTAATTGGAGAATGTGATTAATGACTGTCAAATGAGGGAGGGGAATGTGCTCAGATACTGTGGGATGAAGTAGGAGGGTTCAGATTTTGGCTTCGTTCATGTATGTGCCGAAGCTATGTTGCCATTAAAAAGATTCTTAAAGGAAAATAATGCCTCAAGTTTCTTTGAAAAGCCTCTTCCTTTGGAACCATAACAGCCGCGCTGGCAGCCTGTCCCCCTCCCCTTGTCCCTTCCTGGGCACGGAAGGGGGGAGGGAAGGAAGGGACAAAGAGGGAAGGAAGGAAGGAAGGAAGGAAGGAAGGAAGGAAGGAAGGAAGGAAGGAAGGAAGGAAGGAAGGAAAGGACAATGAGAGGAGGGAGGACAATGGAAGGGAGGGGGAAGGAGAAGGGACAAAGGGAGGGAAGGAAAGAGGAAGGAAGAAAGAAGGAAGGAAGAGACAAAGAGGGAGGGAAGGAAGGAATGAAGGAAGGAAGGGACAATGGGAAGGGAGGGAGGGAAGGAAGGCGCCCACGCCTGTCCCACTCCCCTCCACCAGAGACCCACGTATCCCCCCCACATCCCTGCCCGCACCCCCCACAGGCCCCCCACAACCTGAGTGATGAGCTGGCCACGCCCCCCCGGCCATTGACTTCACTTGTCAAAAAGTTGCAAAAGGTGATCACATGACCCTGGGACACTGTGACCGTCATAAGTATGAATCAGTTGCCAAGCATCCGAATGTAAATCACATGACCCTGGAGATGCTGCAACAGTTATAAGTGTGAAAAATGGCCATAAGTCACTTTTTTCAGTGCCGTTGTAACTTCGAACAGTCACTAAGCGAATTGTTGTAAGTCGAGGGCTACCTGTACTTTATCATTTTTTTTCCTTTTTTTTGGTCATCAAGTTTTTGACACTTTGCTAGGCGACTGGTGGTACTCGGATATTGCCTCATCCTAAAAGTGGTACAATGGGTGAAAAAGTTGAAAAGCCCTGCCCTAGATGATAGGCTCAAGATCCAGATGGATCTTGACAGATTTGAACACTGGGCCCTATCTAACAAAATGAAATTCAATGTAGAGAAAAAGTCTTACACTTAGGCAAGAAAAACCAAAAGTACACATATAGATTGGGTGAAACCAGGCTTAATAGCAGTAACTGTGAGAGAGATCTTGGAGTCTTAGTGTACAATCAATTAAATATGAGGCAACAATGTGCGGCGGCAGCCAAAAAAGCCAATGCAATCCTAAGTTGCATTAACAGAGGGATTCAATCAAGATCATGTGAGGTACTAATAACACTCTATAAGGCCTTAGTAACACCACACCTAGAATACTGCATCCAGTTTTGGTTACCACACTATAAAAAAGATGTCGAGACTCTAGAAAAAGTGCAGAGAAGAGCAACACAGATGATTAGGGGACTGGAGGCTAAAAGATATGAAGAATGGTTACAGGAACTGGGCATAGCTAGTCTAGTGAAGAGAAGGACCAGGGGAGACATGATAGCAGTGTTCCAATATTTGAGGGGCTGTCACAGAGAGGAGGGGGTCAACCTATTTTCCAAAGCACCTGAAGGCCAGTCAAGGAATAACAGATGGAAATTGATAAAGGAGAGATTCAACCTAGAAATAAGGAGAAATTTTCTGACAGTGAGAACAATTGATCAATGGAACAGATTGCCTTCAGAAGTTGTGGGAGCTTCATCACTGGAAGCGTTCAAGAAGAGACTGGACTGCCATCTGTCAGAAATGGTGTAGGGTCTCCTGCTTGGGTGGGGGGGTTGGCCTAGATGACCTACAAGGTCCCTTCCAACTCTGTTATTATTCTATTCTCTTTAAAAAGCATGAGAAGTAACATGACTTCTTCCTTTGGGGACAGTGTGTTTCTATTTTGGGGGACTTTGTGTGTTTATTTTGTTGTTTCTGACAAACCTTTTTCTTTACAATGTTAAATTTGTGTTTATCCTCCCTCTTGTCATGGGATTGAATCTTTCTGTACATATCCACAGTCTAAAACTGTTTATTTTTACCATAGAGAACATAAGGATTGTTCACACAAAGAGTTAGTGGCTAACACCACAGATGGAAGAATGTATTGTATTCCACACTCCACAAAGATGGGACAAAAGCTATTGGCTTTTATAGACTCAAGCACGTTCCCTAAGAATCTTTATGACCCAGTGATCATGCTTAAATCCCCACCAAAGAATCTATCAATACAGGAAACATCTCCCCTGTCTTTGGGGGAGCCAGAGTGGAAGTTCTTCTGTCACAATAATCAACATAGTTGGAAGGATAACTTTATCATGACCATGTAATCAAATATTGCTACCAATTTACAGTTGCAGGATTGTTGGGTGTATACTCATATGTCAGCTCACCCAATGGGGGGAGTCTCTTTGTTTGGGGCTCCCTTAATATTTAATGACACCACTTTTCTTGCGGCATATAGCTCTTCCATCACTAAAGTAAAACATAAACAGATAAACATGTGGATGTTTACCACATTTTTTGACAGCAGAAACACTTATTGTGAGGGGTCCTTGGTGCTCTCTGAGCTTGCTCGTTTTCTTGCAGACATTTCATTACCCTAACTAGGTAACATCATCAGTGCTAGTAAGGAGTGCTGTTTGCTGTCAGTTTATATTCTGGTGTCTTGTCTGTGTGTGGGGGGGTGTCTTAGGGATTCTTTGGTTGGGCTGTTTACTAATGGCTCTTTGGCAGTTTCTTGATTAGGGTATTGCTTACTTGATTTTTGGTCTGAAGTTGAGCTTGGAGTTAATCTATGCTGATCTGAGTTCTGATTACTGGTGGAGAGGTGCTAGACTCTTTTTCTCTTTTGGGCTGGTTGATTGTCTCTTTTGCATAGTCTATAGACATTGTTAAACTTATTGTGTTTCTAGACAGTCCCCCCAGAGCCCAGACCAAGACAATTTTTGTCGGAAACATGACTGACTGTATTTGGATCTCGGAAGTTTCTCCTAAGCTGGAACCTAGAGAAACCCCAAAGCCAGATTGGTTTTGAATGCGTGGGACTGTTGCATATAACGTTTTACCTCCCACATGGTATGGTATTTGCACTTTGGGAGTCCTAGTTCCAGCTGCCAACATACAATCATCTCAGCTTTTGGGCTGGCATCACAACCAACCTTTTCGCATTAGGTGTTCTGTACGTAACCCTCTTATAGAATGGCAGTCTCAATTGCATTCTCTATTCTGTTGGTATCTGCCAGGCTTAGGGTTTGCTGAATTGGAATTTACCCTTCTCAATACTTCAGCATCTCTTAAAATTTATGCTAATACTATGGCAGATACTATTCACAGGCTATAAGCAGAAGGCTCCTCTGTGCCTCAAATTGCTATTCAGA
Source organism: Azemiops feae (assembly GCA_023970755.1). NCBI lineage: Eukaryota > Metazoa > Chordata > Lepidosauria > Squamata > Viperidae > Azemiops > Azemiops feae. The sequence goes on along the minus strand of JALGBA010002982.1, from coordinate 14,976 downwards.
ATTGCATGGCCCTGGATTTTTTATTAGCCAGCCGGGGGAGGAGGTTGCACCCTCATCAATGCTAGATGTCATACCTATGTTGACCAGCAGGGCCAGGTTCTTGCAGATGTACAGGCTATTCTGAATCAATCAGATGTTTTTCATAGTATAGCATATTCTGATGCTTCTCCTTCATTTTTTTAAATATTCGGGATTCTATTAATCCATGGTTACCTAATTTAGGATGGCTTAGATCGCTTTTAAGTTTTATCATTTTTATTATAATGATAGGGATTTTTGTTGTTGCCTACAGTGGCTGCCCTTGTGCACTTTAACTTTGAAAAGCTGCATTCCAAGGAAGTCTATTGCTTCTGTTAAAAATGAGGATTTTGCATTTGGTCACTGCTAATAGCGACCCTAATTACCTGGCTTTCTTTCTAGAGTCTAAAGTCTACCTGACTCTATTTCACAACAGCCTTAGGATGGTGTAAGAGATAAAATAATATCAGAAATTGTTTAATGATATCCTTTGTAAGGTGGGCGATATGAAAATACAAATCCATCTATTTTAATGAATAATGGCAAATGGAGTAACTTAGGCTTTTAGAAGTAGGGGCTTTGACACATGAAGGATAATTACTTTGAAATATGTAGGTTCTGTAGGAAGCTAGAAGTAACCGCAAGCAGGAGGAAATATAAAAATAAAGATAGGGCTAATGTCAGCAAAAGGTCATGGTTAACAGGTATATGAAACATAAGGGCTTTTTCCTGGGAGGGGATGAACTGAAATATATTCTGTTTAGGCACTTCGGATTAGCTGATTGGGATGAGCAGGTGGGCTGTTGAGTGCGATAGGGTGGGGGGGAACCAGCTTTGTGAGAGGATATAAATATGTGCTTTTTAAAACTATGTGTGTGGCTTAATCTCTTACGTGAGTTTAAGACCACCAGCTTTTGCAAAAGCTTTATTTCAATAAAACTTTGTTCCTGGAATCCCAAGTGTGTTTGTTTGTCTTTGGAAACCTGAGCCACATTCCAAACAATGGTGAAGCTGAAAGGGCTCTTTTATTTTTGCCCTTAAGCGTCATAGGAGGGGAATGATGGCAGCAGTAGACGGGGGGGGGGGGGGGGGGAATGATGGCAGCAGTAGACGGGGGGGGGGGGGGGGGGGGGGTGTCTTTGATTAATGTTTTCAGTAACTAGGAGTCTCTTTGATTAATATTTCTAATTCTTAAAGTAACAAAGCAAGCTATGAATGAGGAATATATAGCCCAATTAAACTGGTTCAAAGCTGCCACAAGGACACCATCTTGAACTTTAGTGACTTGCAAACTCATTATAATGTGAAAACCACACTTCCTGAATGAGCATTAACAAGATCATACAAAGACATTATGGGATGTTACTATACATGCTAGAGCTACTATGCATATACACTACGTCAGAGATGTGTCAAATGATTTTAACCAATGAAAGAACTCACCCCAAACCCACTATGCTGGGTAATTCTCCACCTTTTTAAGTTGCTCCTCTTTTGGCTGAGTGGTCAGTAAAGTGCCCTCTTTACTTATGTACATAAATAAAGAGCAATTTTAATCTACCTTTCTGGCCCGGAGTCTGTTTGGGCAAGAATAACAAAGTTGGAAGGGACCTTGGAGGTCTTCTAGTCCAACCACCTGCTCAGGCAGGAAGTCCTATACCATTTCAGACAAATGGTTGTCCAGTCTCTTCTTAAAAAACTTCCAGCATTGGAGCATTCACAATTTCTGGAGGCAAGTTGTTCCATTGATTAATTGTTCTAACTGTCAGGAAGTTTCTCCTTAGTTCTAGGTTGCTTCTCTCCTTCCATCCATTGCTTCTTGTGATGCCTTCAGGTGCTTTGGAGAATAGGTTGTGTAATGTATTGAGTTAATTTTATGAAGCAGGTTGCTGGGATCTGTGTAGGAACGGTTAGCAGACCACGTGGCCTGCCAGCCCTGGCAGTTCCACGGAAGCCTGCGCAGCACGAAGCATTGAAAAGGCCACAAAGAACGAACCATGGTGAAGATCGGGAAACTCTCCGAATTCGACGTCGCTCATCCAGAGAGGTGGAGCTCCTACGTCGTGAGAGTTGAAAATTACCTGCGGGTAAACCAAGTTCGAGACGACAGATTGAAGGCCGTGATGCTCCTGTGTGTTTGCGGTCAAGAAACTTTCGATATCGCAGAGAACTTGGTTGCACCAGCGCCGCTTGAGTCCACTGCGTACTCAGAACTGAAGAAGATGCTCAAAGAACATTTGTAGCCCAAGCTCTCGGTCATCGCTTGGCGGCACGCCTTCGAACAGCGAGACCAACACCCTGGTGAGTCCGCCACTGAATTCGTAGCCGCCCTTCGTCAAGCGGCTTGGCTATGCGAATTCAAAGACCTTGAGGAAAGACTGCGGGACCATTTAGTTTGTGGTCTAAGGAGTTGGGAGCTGCAACAGAAGATCTTTGCAAAAGAGACTATTTCTTTTCAAGACGCGTTGAGGGAGATCACAGCCGAAGAAGCAGCGGGCGGAGCTGTTAAGGCCTTGCGGCTCTTTAAGAACCCTCCTTGCGCGGAGACCGTCCACCAAGAGGACGCCGAGCGAGTAGAAGACTCCGAATCAGACCACAAAGTCGATCGGTTACAGCAACCTCCAGAAAGAAGGCCTCAACAACAAGTTGACAAGGCGGTTTCCTTCTCTCGATGCATCGGGTGCGGAGGCCGTCACAAACGGGCTGTCGGTTCCGCACAGCAACTTGCCGGGCGTGTGGCAAGCAAGGCCACATCGCCGCCGTTTGTTTGGGTCACAGGAAAGAACATTCCTCAGAAGAGTTGCCTCGGAAAGGTACCGGGGTCCCCAGTCAAAACAGGGTGGGTTTTTGCGCGAGTAGAAGGACTGTGTTTAGGACAGGTGCCCATCACCCACTCAAGGAGAAGTTACACCTCAAAGTCAAGCTGCAAGGGGTTCCTTCTGACATGGAGTTGGACATGGGTTCAGCTCTATCGATAATCTCCCAAAGGACACTTCAGCAGATTTGTAGTCGAAGCGGCAAACGAGTTAAGCTCAGGCCGTCGAACCTCGTTTTAACCGACTTCCAAAATTCCCGGGTAAACGTCAAGGGGGAGGCCACACTCGGAGTGCAGTTCAGGAATTTCGAGGGTCCCTTCGAAGTCGTAGTTGTTGAGGGCAACTGCACTAGCCTAATTGGACTTGATTGGTTTAATGCTTTGGGAATTCAAGTGACTGGGTTAAATAGCTTGCAAACGTCGAGCCTCTCGGCGGTGTGTAAAGAATTTGCTGATGTCTTCAGGTCAGAGTTAGGGGCATACAAAGGGCCTCCAATTGCACTACGGTTAGATCCTTTAATAGAACCGATAAGGATTAAGCCTCATCGGGTGCCTTTTGCCCTAAAGCAGAGAATCAATGCAGAGCTAGACAAGCTGTTGCAACAAGGCATTCTAGAGCCAGTAGATAGCAGTCCATGGGAAACTCCCATTGTCACGCCACTTAAGGCCAATGGAGAAGTCCGCATTTGTGCCAACTATAAATGCACGTTAAACAAAGCTCTCCAGCAGCACTCCTATCCGGTGCCTGTAGTCAGCCACATTTTGGTATCTCTACAGGGAGGTTGCATTTTCGCCAAATTAGATTTGGCCCAGGCCTATCAGCAGCTGCCGGTGGACGACGCCACGGCGGAGGCCCAAACCATTGTGACCCACCAGGGAGCCTTCAAGGTGCGATGGTTACAGTTTGGGGTTAATGTAGCCCCTGGCATTTTTCAGAGCGTAATGGAGCGCACGCTCCGCAGCATTCCGGGTGTATGCCCATATTTCGATGATGTCCTCATAGCTGGGGAATCAGTCGAAAACCTCGCTGACAGGCTCCGGGCCATCTTGCGGCATTTCTGCGAAGCGGGGCTGAAGCTCAAACAGGAGAAATGCAAAATTGGAGTCACTTCCACAGAATTCCTGGGGTTTCGTATAGATGCCGAAGGCATTCATCCTGCTGAATCCAAGCTTAAAGCAATTCAGCAGGCACCCAGTCCCAAGACGAAGGGAGAGCTTCAGGCCTTCCTAGGACTCCTTAATTTCTATCATGCTTTCCTCCCCCACAAGGCCGCAGTGGCAGAGCCGTTACACCAGCTCTTGGACAAGAAAGCCCCATGGAAGTGGACGAGTGTCCACAAGAGGAATTTTGCAGCAGTTAAAGCATTGTTGTCATCAAATGCGGTGTTGGCTCATTTCAATGAGCAGTTGCCAGTCTGCATCGCGTGTGATGCATCCCCGTATGGGATCGGAGCTGTGTTAAGCCATCTTAGAGCTGATGGGACACAAGTCCCTATAGCCTATTACTGTAGGACTCTTTCTGCAGCGGAACGGAATTACGCACAAATAGATAGGGAGGCATTGGCCATTGTGGTAGGCATAAAAAAGTTTCATGACTTTTTATATGGCCGCCATTTCACGGTCTTCACTGACCATAAGCCACTCTTGGTGTTGTTCACTACAAACAAGCAGACACCCCAGATCATCTCTCCTAGAATGTTGAGGTGGTCAATATTCCTATCTGCTTATGACTATTGTCTGGTTCACAAACCGGGTAAAGAAATGGGCCACGCAGACGGCCTTAGTAGGTTGCCTCTACAGCTATTAGAGTCAGATCCTGCTCCAGCCAACCACATTCTGGCTATCCAGGATTTTCCGAAGTCTCCCCTTAATGCAGGGGATGTTGCTGCAGAAACAGCTTCTGACAACACGTTGAGCCGCGTGTTGAACTGTGTGCTCACAGGATGGCCGGAAACGTGTCCTGGCCCTAACTTCCACAGTTTTTGGAAAAGGAAGCATGAGTTATCCACCTTTAAGGGTTGTATTCTGTGGGGCAGTAGGGTAGTAATCCTGACCTCACTGAGGACTAGAATCCTTAATTCTCTGCATGAGGGACATCCGGGAATAGTCCGGATGAAGGCACTCGCCCACAGCTACCTTTGGTGGCCTGGGCTCGATAAAGATATCGAGGCCCAGGTCCACGGGTGCCTCATTTGCCAGCAGTCAAGGCCAGAGATGCCACATGCCCAGGTCCACAGATGGGAAACAACACAAGCCCCATGGTCGCGGATTCATATTGATTTCGCAGGCCCCTTTCAAGGGTATCTTCCTCATTGTTGTGGACAGTAACTCCAAGTGGCTAGAGGTCATTCCAGTGTCCACTATGACTACTGCCAGGACCATCTAGGTTCTGCACAGCATCTTTGCAACGCATGGGCTCCCAGATGTCATAGTCTCGGACAATGGGGCTCAATTTACTTCTGCAGAGTTTCAGTCCTTTTTAAGGGCGAATATGATTAGGCATGCCACTTCGGCTCCTTTTCACCCGGCCTCTAACGGCCAAGCGGAACGCATGGTTAGAACAACCAAGGAATCCTTGAAGAGGATCACCACTGGCAATTGGCATCACAGGTTGGCAGATTTCCTACTCTGCCAACGCACAACGCCCTGCACTTCTACGGGCAAGAGCCCAGCTGAATTAAGATGGGGACGCCGTCTGATCACAAAGCTGGATTGCTTACATCCAGACAGGGTTGCTTCACAAGTGCCGCAGCCTAAGGCATCGAGGCACTTGCAAGTGGGCGATCCGGTTTGGGCGCACAACTATGGACAAGGGGCACTGTGGGTGGTAGCTGTGGTTTGCAAGGTGTCAGGGCCGCTCTCATAAGAAGTGGCCCTGGAAGACGGTTGTGTGCTCCGCAGGCACATTGACCAGCTGTGTTGGAGGTTACCACGCCACTCTTCCGCTCCTGGCTCTGCTCTCGGGGGGGAGGAGGAACACGATTGCGATCGTGCTTCAGAGTCTCTCAACGAAAGCGAGACCTTGCGATCGCCGAACGGGGTTTTTGCTAACGAGGCTGCTCCTAACTCAGGCACTGCGCCCATGGGACATTGCTCTCAATCAGCTTTTCATGCCGATCTGGTGAATTCTACGCCACCACGGAACTCTGGTTCAGGCCTACCAGAACAGGCCAGCCAAAGGGAAATGGACACAGGCTTGGGTCTACCGGAACAGGCCAGCCTTCACGAATCGGCTCTACCCGTGTCGGACGGGTCACACAGCCCCGGCCTGCCGAGCCTGGCAGGCGAGCTTGCAGATCGGGAGCTAGCAGCAGCTCCGAGACGTTCGGAGCGGGCGAAAGGCCCACCGAAATATTTAAAGGACTACGTAAGGTTTTTGTCATTACAAACTTAAAATGCTTATGTATTTTTAGTGCAAACTTAAATGCTTATGTATGGTTCTTGAAATGTGAATGCTTATGTGTTTTCTTACAAACTGAAATGCTTAAGTATTCTTGAGACTGAACAGAGTAATGTCAGGCTTATGTACCACTGAGTGCCAGTGTGCCTTTTGAATGTGTATAATCTTTGACAACAAACAATGCTTTGTAAGTGTCAAAGAGCCAGGGGGGAGGGGTGTAATGTATTGAGTTAATTTTATGAAGCAGGTTGCTGGGATCTGTGTAGGAACGGTTAGCAGACCACGTGGCCTGCCAGCCAGACTTGCTGTCTACAAGACTGTTTAGTATGCATTTGAGTGGGAGAATACTGTGCTCTCATTGGCTGACGCCGCCCAGAGCTGAATGTATAAATAGGGGTGGAGCAATGTTTGTTAGTTTTCTGTTTTGACCTTCAATAAAGAAGTACTTGTTTCTATTGCTGCCTCTTCAATGCTGAACCAAGCAGAAAACAGAACAGGTTGACACTTTCTTCTTTGTGGCAACCCCTTAGATATTGGAACACTGCTATCATGTCACCCCTAGTCCTTCTTTTCATTAAACTAGACATACCCAATTCCAGCAACCGTTCTTTATATGTTTTAGCCTCCAGTACCCTAATCATCTTTGTTGCTCTTCTCTGCACTCTTTCTCGAGTCTCAACATCTTTTTTACATTGTGGCAAACAAACCTGGATGCAGTGTTCCAAGTGTGGTCTTACCAAGGCATTATAGAGTGGTATTAACACTTCACATGAACTTGATTCTATCCAGTCAGACTTCTTTGGCTGAGAGGGTATGCAACATTCCTTCTCTGCAGTATAGCATTGCAGTTATTTTCAGAGTCAGGAAGGATATAGCAAAGACTTAGGTACAATGCAGTCAATGACCAAATAATATCAATTAGCCTTCCTAGACACCCTTAAATATGATTATGTTTTTTGCTCCAACTAATGATGTAGAAGAGGAGAGTGACATGTTTTATAATAATGTTAAATCTGAAATAGAAAGAACATACAAGCAAGATGTGCTGTCAAGCTTGAAGCGCGTGCACGATATTGCTGCCATTACTGCTTCTTAGTTTGCCAATGCACTCGGGGGGAGGAGAGGGGGGGAAATGGAATGCAGACTCCAGACAACAAGAAAACCAACCATGTGAACCAAGGACATTTCAACAGGTGTCTGCCAACAAACAAAGACACTTTCCCATAACAATATTTTAACACTTGATTGGACAATGTGACCTGCACTGATAGGGGGAGGGAGAATTCTATATTTTAATTATAACAGTTTGCGTGGGAAATAACCAGAGCCGGTTTTGCTTTCGATCGTGCTGAAATGTTGTACTCAATAAAGTTTTGCACAAAGAGATGCGATTGTCTTGTTGGTGCTTACTTGGTTGGGTTCATTAGTCGGAACCTTGACATTAAACCAGCTCTGCCTTGAAGCAAATATAACCCAGGAGTCCTGAGCTCCTACAGCCTGTCCGGTTACCTCCGGAAGAGCTGTGAAGACTCAGAAGATGACCGGGGTGGAATGTAAAGGAGAACAGGGGGGCAAGACCAGGATGGGACCGGTAAAGGAGACCCTGATTACAGGCCAAGTGGACTCCGGTACCCGGACGATGGTGACCCGCCCGAAGGAGTGAGTGGAGAAGACCAGGCAACCAGTGGTGCGGGAGGAGACCAGAGCAGCAGGGGCCTCTGCCTGATGGGAGTGGAGCTATGGCAGGCCGTCATGCCGAAGGCGGCCAAGGTCGAGTTCCCTCTGATCTCTCTCGGGGTGACATTCACCCAGGAGAAAGGAAGGGAAAGAAAGCAGTGGATTGGGAAGAACCAGTGGAGTGGCGCTACCTGGCAGCTTGCCGCAGCCCATCAGTCAAGCACCTGCGGGAGAAATTCAGCAGATTGGAGGTGCAGGGGATGGAGCCAGTATGAAGAAAGGAGTAGCCTTCTGGGACAGTGTCCGGCCAATCCTCATCAACCATCCCGGCTCTGTTGCCACCACCCCAAAAGAAGGCAGGACCCACTGCGACTGGGGGAGCAGCCAGCCCCCTGCGGATCACCCCCCCCAACCTGGCCTGGCTCCAGGGCAGGGAGCCATTGGAGCCCAGTGGGTGGCAGCCCAGCCATGTGGAGCCACTAGCCAGCCGCCGCCACAACTAGCGGCTGCCGGCGGCCAGCCATGGCCTCTCCCTTACGGAGTGGGGTGGCCGCAGGGATATTGGGCTGGCCCAGGGGTTCTGGAGCCTCCACCAATCAAGGCCACGTTTGATGGGAGCCCAGAGAAATTGGCGTTCTTCCTGAACTAGGTGTGGGCACACCTGGATCAGTACAGACCGGCGTACGCCAATGCAAATCTCAAGGGAGAAGCAGCAGAATGGGTGACGGCCCTCCGTGACAAGGGAGCCCCCGAGTTGGGAGACCCTGATGCATTCCTGAGGGAGCTCAGGGCCAGATTCGGGGACAACACACGGGTCAGGCGAGCAGAATCCGAGATCTGCTTAGACCAAGTAGACTGATAACAGAATACATTTGTGAATTCTGGAGACTGGCAGGGAAGCTGAGACACTGGCTGGAACAGCTCTTGGTCTACTACTTCCGAGACAGCCTAAACAGAGAATTATACCACACATGCCTGCCCCAAGAAATACCAGAGCGAATCCATGACTGGTATCAGCTGGTGACAAACATGGAGCTAAACTTGCTGGAATACAAGAGATAAGGGGGAACTGAAGGCCGCCCGAAGAGGAGCCAAGAGAGATGCCTGCTGGGGCAGAGACCCCCTGCCACACTAGTTCCTGCCCCCACTGGGACTCCTAAGCATGCACCAGGCCCATGTTTCTGATGTGGTCAAGAAGGCCACCGAGCATCAGTTTGCCCAGCGCCGACACCCTGAACAGCTCTGAAGACCCTCATTCCCCCAAAGCCGAAGAAGACACCAAAGAAGGGACAGGAGAAGTTGTGAGTGATACAGCAGGTTGTTGAGGTCTCCCCCCTTAACAGCGAAGGGGAGGGAACTCCGACCGGGAAGAACTAGAAGTTAACACTCTATGAGAGTGACAGCGAGGGAGAAGATGATCCAATGGTAAGTTAAACCATCAACCCCTTCTTAGTCCAAGTAGAGATCGTAGTGCCCCACTCGGGGGCAAAGGGGCTGGTAAAGGCCCTAATAGACTCTGGATGCACCTGATGCCTAGTCAGCTTACAGACAGTATGAAACCTATGGTTGCGGGTGAGGAAGCTGCGCCATCCCATGAAGTTTGAGCAAGTCGACTGCTCCCTGCTCCCTACCTGACTGAACCAGTGCATCTGAGGCTGGGGAGCCACAAAGAAACCATTTGATTCGTGGTGGCCCCAAAGATGGCAGAGACTATGATATTGGGGCTATCCTGGCTGTCAAAATGGAATCCTGCTGTGCACTGGGGGAAAGATGCGAGGCGTGTAGCGATGACAGGGACAAGCCCCACTCCCGCCCAAAAGAACAGAGAGGAATTAAACCCGCAGAGAAACAAGGGGAAGGGGATTGAGCACATGAGAGCGGTGTCTGAACGGTCGTCAGAGATGCAGCTCATCCCTAAGGAATATCAGGATTTAGCGGAGGTGTTCAGCGAAAAGGAATGCGACATCCTACACCTCCCCCATCGCCCCACGGACTGCGCAATTGAGATTCTGCCAGGAGCAAAACTCCCCAAGCCTAATATGTACTCGATGACACCTAGAGGGATGGGGGAGCTAAGGAAATACATTGACAAGAACTTAGCCAGGGGTTTCATCCAAGCCGCAAAATCTCGGGTGGAGGCCCCCGTGCTGTTTAAAGAAAAGAAAGATGGGTCTTTAATATTGTGCGTGGGTTTTCATGGGATTAACGGTGTGTGCGTGGAGAATATGTACCCCCTTCCTCTCATGAAAGACATGTTGGGCCACTTGGCAAAGGGGAAGGTATTCACAAAGTTGGACCTGAGAGAGGCATATTATAGAGTAAGGATCAAGGAAGGCGATGAGTGGAAAACTGCCTTTAACTGCCCTCTGCGATGCTACCAATTCAAAGTAATGCCTTTTGGACTGCAGGGGGCCCCTGCCATGTTCATGCAACTAATCAATGAAGTACTGCATGAGCACCTACAGTATACAAAGGGGTCCTAGTGTATCTTGATGACATCCTCATTTATTCTGAGACCATGGAGGAACACATGAAACTAGTGAGACAGGTATTGAGAAAACTCTTGGATGCTAAACTGTACACCAAATTGTCAAAATGTGAGTTCCATAAGACCAGCTTAGACTATCTTGGTTACAGAATATCTTGTGAAGGGGTAAAAATGGACCTGGGGGAAGTGAAAGCCATTTTGGAGTGGCAAGCCCCACGAACCAGAAAACAGCTACAGAGCTTTGTGGGGTTAGCAAATTTCTACAAACAGTTCATTCCATCATTGGCGAAGATCGCCTTTCCGATTATGGAGCTATTAAAAATGGGAGGGGGTGGGGAGAGACCCCGGCCCAGCCAACCATTGACCTGGACAATGGAATGCCAAATGGCGTTCGAAAGGCTGAAGAGACAATTTGCTGCTGAACTGGTCCTGAAACACTCCAAACTCGAGGAACCGTTTGTGATTCAAGCGGACACCAGCGATGCAGCTGTGGTGGTGATGCTCCTTCAAAAGAATAAAGACATGAATCTACAGCCGTGAGGAGGAGAGGGGGGGAAATGGAATGCAGACTCCAGACAACAAGTAAAACAACCGTGTGAACCAAGGACATTTCAACAGGTGTCTGCCAACAAACAAAGACACTTTCCAATAACAATATGTTAACACTTGATTGGACAATGTGACCTGCAGTAATAGGGGGAGGGAGAATTCTATATTTTAATTATAGCAGTTTGCGTGGGATATAACCAGAGCTGGTTTTGCTTTCAATCGTACCGAAATGATGTACTCAATAATGTTTTGCAGAAAGAGATTGGATCGTCTCATCGGTGCTTACTTGGTTTGATTCGTTAGTCGGAACCTTGACATGTGCTGCTTGCGGCTGGAGACTGGAATGCCAAAGTTGAAAAGAATAAGCAAGAAAACAATAGACTTAATAGAATGTGACTACCATACAATATCCTTAATTTCACGTTAGCAAAACAATGCTTTGTATCCTCCAACTCAGATTAGAGCCCCACATGGAATGGGAGATGCCAGGTGTTCAAGCTGACTTTAGAAAATACCATTATTTTCTAAACATTATTGCTGATGCATGCTGGATATTTGACAAAACCAAAGAATATCAAAAAGAAATCTATATGTGCTTTATTGATTATAGAGAGACCTTTAATTGAAAGCTCTAGTAATGAAGTCAAGGAGCACATTGAAAAAAAATGGGGAAATTAAATATAAGACCAATTTAGTAACAACAGGTACAGCAACCAACCTTAGAAGTATATGTGTGTGTGTGTGTTTGTTTGTGTGTGTGTGTATGTATATGTATAGATATTGAAATGTTTGATAGTTTCTGTCTTTTACATTGACTATCAGCATATTTCAGCTGAACCCTGACAAGATTGAGTGGCTTTGGAATTTGGGGCCTTCTGGATCTGGGAATTTACCATCTTTGGTGCTGGATGGGGATGCACTGCCCCAAGCAGACCCTGTGCGCAATCTGGGGAACCTTCTGGATTCATGACTCTTGCTGAAAAAGCAGGTGGCACTTGTGGCTAGGAGGATTTTAGCACAATTTCATGTTGTGCCCCAATTGCACCCATTTCTTGATCAGGAGGCTCTACTCTCAGTTATTTATGTCCTAGTCACCTCCTTACACACTCTACATGAGGCTGCCCTTGAAGAATATCTGGAAGCCACAACTGGTGCAAAATGCAATGGCAGAGGCACTTATGTGTACTCCTAGAACAGTACATGTTACACCTCTGTTATGCAAACAAAACAACATGAATACGAGTATGAGCCCACTCAAGACATTTTGCTAAAAAATCAATGATTTTCAGTGTGACTGTTGTTTGACACATCCAGGCAGTCCTTGACTTACAACCAGTCGCTTAGCGACCCCTTGAACTTACAACAGACCCCCAAAAGCTACAGTACTTATGAACAGGTTTCAAGGTAACACCTGCTGCAGTGCCTCAAGGATCATTTCATGTAACAGGTGACGGACACTATTGTGGTATGCAATACATGTTCCATGTATGTGCTTATGCCCAAAGAACACCCAAATTATACATGCATTAAATGAAAACTATGTGAACTACTAGACTAGAGGAAAAAGTAAGGGATCTAGAGGCAACTCTAGCCAAACTCCAACCTACACAAGAAAGTTATACCCAAACCGAACCAAACAATGGACAAATAACTCCCAGAGGATTTGACCCTACCGATAAACAAATGGAGGTATGTCACACATAGAAGGAAACACAACAATCAAAGGAAGCAGCAGCATACATCTAACAAACCCCTACTGCCAGTGGTGGGATTCAAATATGTGAACAACCGGTTGTCTGTGTGGATGCCGCTTCCGGAAGTCCATTCTGGGCCTGGGCAACAAAAAATTAGCTACCGGTTCTGCCGAAGTGGTGCGAACCAGCTGAATCCCACCACTACCTACTGCCCAATCTAACCCAACCAGAACCAGCCCCATTAAAACTGAGCAATTGATTTCTCCCCCTAGATGGAAATACACAGACCCGCAACCTCCCCCTCAAAGAAAACATGCAGACACCTAGCAAAGAAACAACACCAAATATCCCTTAAAAAGTCACATCAACAAATACAACTGAGACAAACAGAAAAGCACCTCAGACTGCACTCCCACCCCCAAAAAAGAAGGTGAGTGCTGGTGATAGGAGATTCTATTCTCAAAGGAACAGAATCAGCCATCTGCAGATCAGACATACAATCCAGGAAGGTATGTTGTCTCCTTGGAGCAAAAATAAAAAACGTGGCTGAGAACCTAACCAAAATAATTAGGCCCACTCCTACTCCTTCACATTGGGACGAATGACACAACAAAGAACCTGAGCACAATCCTGAGAGACTATAAGCAACTAGGCAATAAAGTTAAGGAGCTAGGAGCACAAGTAGTGTTCTCATCAGTACTCCCAATGAAAGGCCAACACCCATTGAGGGGAAAAAAGAATTCTAGAAATAAACCACTGGCTAAAGGGTTGGTGTCGCCAAGAAAACATTGGTTTCCTGGACCATGGACTGCATTTCCCATGTGAAGGACTCTTGGTGAGGGATGGGCTACACCTCACGAAAACAGGAAAAAATGTACTTGGAAAAAGACTGGCCCAACTCATTAGAAGGACTTTAAACTAAAATTGAGGGGGGAGGGTGACCAATCATTAGAATCTCTAGAACACAAAACCAGTCATAAATCCCAAGAAAACAAATCAAACAAAGAGGTAGGGAGTGATGAGAAAAAATAAAAAATAAAAAAACAACCAGGAGATCCAGAAAACATACCCATGAACAGACATAAAAGTCTTAATTGTTTATATACTAATGCTCAAAGCTTGGGGAACAAACAGGGCGAACTAGGAGCAATAGTACACGAGGGAGGGTATGACATAGTTGGTATTACAGAAACCTGGTGGGACGAAACCCATGAAAGGAATGGACTGATGGATGAATACAAATTGTTCAAAAGAAACAGGTCTACAGAAAGAGGAGGGGGAGTTGCACTATATGTAAGAGAACACTACATATCTACAGAAACGCACATGATCAAAGATAAAATCTCTCCAGAATGCATATGGATCAATATAAAAGAGAAAAAAAGTGACATTACCATAGGTGTATATTACAGACCACCCAACCAATCAGAAGCAATAGATGAACTCTTTGCCAACCATTTAACAAATGTATGTAGGAAGCATACCACAATAGTAATGGGAGACTTCAACTATCCAGATATCAACTGGGAGACAAACTCTGCAGTGAGCAGGAGATCAAACAGATTCCTAACCAACCTAGCCGGTGGGTATGAAGGTGGGTATGACATAGTTGGCATTACAGAAACCTGGTGGGATGAAACCCATGACTAGAATGGACTAATGGATGGATACAGAAAGGTAACTTGGGCCCTGTTTGGATCTCCATTGTCTATTTAAACTGCCCAGAGCTGTGGGGGAGGTTTTTCAAACTCTAACTCTTGGGAGACTGCAACAGAAAGGTAACTTGGGCCCTGATTGGATCTCCATTGTCTATTTAAACTGCCCAGAGCTGTTGGGGAGGTTTTTCAAACTTTAACTCTTGGGAGACTGCAACAGAAAGGTAACTTGGGCCCTGATTGGATCTCCATTGTCTATTTAAACTGCCCAGAGCTGTTGGGGAGGTTTTTCAAACTCTAACTCTTGGGAGACTGCAACAGAAAGGTAACTTGGGCCCTGATTGGATCTCCATTGTCTATTTAAACTGCCCAGAGCTGTGGGGGAGGTTTTTCAAACTCTAACTCTTGGGAGAATGCAACAGAAAGGTAACTTGGGCCCTGATTGGATCTCCATTGTCTATTTAAACTGCCCAGAGCTGTGGGGGAGGTTTTTCAAACTCTAACTCTTGGGAGACTGCAACAGAAAGGTAACTTGGGCCCTGTTTGGATCTCCATTGTCTATTTAAACTGCCCAGAGCTGGGGGGGAGGATTTTCAAACTCTAACTCTTGGGAGACTGCAACAGAAAGGTAACTTGGGCCCTGATTGGATCTCCATTGTCTATTTAAACTGCCCAGAGCT
>JALGBA010002981.1:0-16214 GCA_023970755.1 Azemiops feae | reverse complement strand
GTAAACTTTACCTACTGGTTTAAAAAGATGTTTATAGATATAGAGGCATTGATAGAATATATATTTAAATTAGATAGAAATTTATTTGTTGGCCTGATATTTTTATTTTAAGAGAATTATTTGGAAATAAAAGGAGAATAAGAGGGATGGGTGATAAGAGAAAAAAATGGTATCAATGAAGAAGATATGGGAATGTTGTTGCGAGAACAATATACCAGATATAATTATGTAAAAAAAAAAAAAGGGCACCCAAAGTGTTAATAATATGTCTATTTAAGGCTAATTGAAATATAGTAATTGTAAGTTAGTAAAGCTTAAAAAAAGGATTTGGATTTTTAGAATTGAAATGTAACTGATATTTGATAGGACCGTTTGAAACTTATATAGAATTTATTAATTTGAATAAGTAAAATTAAATGAGGGAATTAGAGAGGGAAGTTTAAAAGACTTGAGTTGAGTTATATATTTGTGATTGTCTTTCTTTTTTTTGGATGTTTAATATACCCACCTCCATGGTGGTTCCTAAGCACTTTAATGTAATCCCTGTACCCCTATAAAATCTAATAAAATATATTTTAAAAAAAAAATCAGAAAAAGTCTGAGAACTTTTTTTTGAATATATAAAAGGTCTTGGTTGTTCAAGGGAGGATGCAGCACTCTTCCAATAAGTAGGAGATATTGTACAGATGCTTAAGATCTTAAACAACTGAGCCCAGAGAGCACAAAAGACCCTGAAAGGAATTTAGTTTGATGGATCTTTGTTGGGACCCCATACCTTCCACGGCTGCAGCCTTGGAGCCCCCAACCTCTCTTCACCCTTCTTCCTTCTCCTCTGGGGCTTGAATGCAGCATTTAAGGCGTGGGCCAGAATCTTAATGACACTGTAGGAATAGCTTGAATTTGTGACCCGCATCCTATTCTTTTTCTCTTGGGTCTCCACTGGTGCTTTCTGGGTGCATCTTCCCTGGCCTTTGACAGAAAAGGTGTGTTTTGAAACAGAACAGTGAAAATACTCAGCTTGAAATTCAGGTTCCACAAAGAAATCTGTTTTATAGGCATTATTGTTTTTCCAATTCTTTTTCCCCTGAAAGGGAAAGCTCCAAATACTATGGACGTGCTTGAGACGCCAATCCTTTTTCACAAAAAATAATCCAACCACTGTCATCATCCAGACTTTCCCTTCAATGGGTCCTGGCAAACCTTCAAGTGCTGAATGGAAGGAAAGAATTCGGTCCCAAATGGAATCATATTCGATGAAGTGAACAAAGACGTTGACTTGTCTCCACTTAGAGAGGGCATCACTGAGGAATGCTGTATGTCCAGTCATTGAGAATCGTTGTGATATAACAACACAAATTCTATGCTTGACAAGCTTAGGAGTAAAAGTCCTCATGAAATTATCTCCCTTCTCTGTGTCTGGAGCAAAGAGACCAATCAGGGTCCATCCAAAATGGAGGAGAATTTGGACAATTGCTGGATACTGAATTCCTTCTTTGGGGAGCATCGGATGGAAAAAAGGGAATTGAATTTTATCACTCAGAGCCTCTGAAGCAATTCTCTGACTGACCTGAAAAAAGCAATGAAGAATTCTGTGTTATATTTGGGATCCTGCCAAGTCCCAATTTTTAGCTTTTAATAAACCCAATATTTTTCTCATGCACATATTAGAACATTTCCTGTTGATTAGTCATTAGGTCATATCAAGATACAGAATATAAAACACAGAACATTAAGAAGACTCCATGTAAAAGCAGAATTTAGAAAAATAATTACAATAGAATAAGCATATAGAATGAAAATAGTATTTCTTTATAATCCGGAGTTTACCACAATTAGACCATAATTTCCTTCCAAAAAGGGCTTTATTATATATAATTTTTGAATTCTGAGCACAGAAGAAATACAGTTTTTAAATATTAGAATCCCAATAGACTGTTTCTCTAAAATGGAGCTCAACAAATACAAGTATATTCACTGTAAGAAGTTTGTAAGATTTAACTCAATACTTGGAAAGTGTTGTTGTTGTTGTTGTTGTCGTTGTTGTTGTTGTTGCTATTATTATTATTATTATTATTATTATTATTATTATTATTATTATTATTATTATTATTATTATTATTATTATTATTATTATTATTATTATTATTATTATTATTATTATCTTTTATTCATTAAACATGAACCTCAGTCAACTGAACATTCAAATTGGCTGGTGTTGATGGTTGACCCGGGTTGCTACCAGCATCCTAGGTGTCAACCAGGTATCTCCTTAAAATATAAGATTTCCAAGTAGCACAGTTTTTTGTAACATTGCTGGTGTTATTGCAGGAAGCTGCAGTTTCTTGATGTATTTTGCAAAGTTTTTGGACATAGTTCCCAGTGCCCCGATGACAGTGGGTACCACTGTTACACGTTTCATCCATAATCGCGCAGTTTCGATGGCCAGGTCGCGATATTTCATAATTTTTTCCAGTTCTTTTTCTTCGACTCTGGCATCTCCTGGTACAGCGATATCAATCAGCTGTACACTTCGATTCTCTACAACTGTGATATCCGGCGTATTGTGTTCCAAATGGCAATCTGTCTGTATTCGAAAGTCCCACAAGATCTTCACCCTCTCATTTTCAACAACTTTTTCCACCCTATGTTGCCACGACTTTTCGGACACAGGCAAGTTGTATTTTTTACACAATGCCCAGTGGATTAATTTAGCAACTCGATCATGTCTAGATTTGTAATCAGTTTGCGTGATTTTGCTGCACTCACTAATTAGGTGTGAAACAGTTTCAACTTTGTCATTGCAAAGTCGGCAATTTGGATTGTCAGTGGATTTTTGTATCTTCGCTTTCATGGCATTAGTTTGTAGTGCTTGTTCTTGAGCAGCCAGTATTAAGCCTTCTGTTTCTTTCTTGACGGTTCCCATCTTAAGCCATGCCCATGTCAAGTTGTTATCACATTTTCCTTCAATGTTTTTCAAATGCTGTCCATGCAAAGCTTTGGTTTTCCATCTATTTAATCTGTCATCCAGCCATTTTTCCTTATATTCTGCCTTTGTTTCTGTTATTTTTATAGTGCTCTCTGTTTTCACAGCCTGCAGCAGTTTTTCTGTACTTTGATTCACATACTCATTCAAACTTCGTTTTTCTTCTTCTACAGTTTGGTGGATTTGCAATAGTCCTCTGCCCCCTATTTTTCTTGGCAGGTACAACCTGTCGATGTCACTTCGTGGATGTAGAGCGTGGTGCATATTCAAAAGTTTACGTGTTTTCCGGTCTAGGTTTTCCAGTTCAGCCAAAGTCCAGTTGATAATTCCAGCTGGGTAGCTGCCCATGTATTAATGGCTTTAATTATGTTTCCAGCATTCAGCTTTGATTTTAAAATTTTGCAGACTCTCCTGGTGTATTCCTTTTGCGTTGACTCTTTGACTTTTCCATTCAAGATGTTATCTGCTTCCAATATGCCTAGGTATTTGTAACCGTCATCCTTTGCTAGTGCTTTCACAATACTTCCATTTCCCAGTTCTATTCCTTCTATATTATTATTATTATTATTATTATTATTATTATTATTATTATTATTATTATTATTATTATTATTATTATTATTTTCCATACCATTAATTTTATTACAAATAAGTATATGCCCCAATTTTATAAATTGTATAAATTCTCAATTTTGCTCTGAGGGCAGCAGTTGAAGTCCTTTTTTCCACCCTCAAGATACTTTTCAGATGATGTGATCAGATTTGTTCTAGTAGTGATATAAATTAAATCCCAAAGTTCAGCTCGATATAAGTGCATAATGGTAATGTTGGCATTTTGTATTTAATAATTCAGTCTAAGGAAGCCGCATACCTATGTTTTGTTTTGTTTTTAAAAAGCAGTCGATTCACTTGTGCCTTCTAGATGAACTCCTTTGATGTTGAGGGAGCCCAGAGCCAATCACAGAGAAAAGTTCCCCCAGGTAAGGAAAGGTGTGAACTTGCTCTGTTGCCTCCTCATCGATTAGCCCTATATGGCATTGCTGTCATTTCCCAAAGACCCTAACTTTTGACTTGGACTTATCTATAATCAGATAATTATTATGAGAATAGGAGCCAAGTCCTCTTAACAGCACATGCAACCTAAATGTCATATCGGCAACACCTTTGTCTTACCTTTTGGTACATATCAATCCTACTTCTCATAGCTCCATTGAGTCCCAAACACACTCTCAAAGAAGGGACCATGGAAGTTTTTTAGTCCAACCCCCTGCCCATAGCAAGAGATCCTATACCAATCCAGACAAAATGAATGTTCAGCCCCTTTTTGAAAATCTCCATTAATGGAGCACCCACAACTTCATGAGGCAAGCCGTTCCACTGATTAATTGTTCTCACTGTCAGGGCTTGTAGAAAGGGCTTTGAGCAGGGTCAACATCCTGAGCTCCATTTGAAGGGCAGTCAATTTCTTCCATAATATTTCTTTGTTTACTGTGTCAAATGCTATAAAGGCAGCAAACCATTATTTCCTCTGACTGATATTTTTATAGTTAGATGTTTCAAGACAAAAGAATTGTCAAGAGTGGATCACATCTGCCTAAAGACTGCTGGTTCTTCCACAAGGAATGCACTTTTTATCCACATACTATCAATTCTTTTCAAGTGGAAGTTTGCATATATTTAAGTCACAATATCTGTTAGAGAAATGGGCCTGGAATTGCTAGGGTCCTTTTTAGTCCCTTTTTTATATATAGGAATTACAATTGCCATCTTTGACACAAATGGGTATGGTGGATATTATTTATATGTATAAATGTATCTGTCAATGGAGGGTCCCACCAGTCGGGATATTTCCTGAATTGTTTAGCTGCTAGAAATTCCTCTACAGAGGCCATATTGCTCTTCAAACCTTTTATGGTGAATTTGATCATGAGAATTTTAGGGCAAATAATAGTAGATATGTTGCTTAGCATATTTGTAGATTTTTAATAAAACGGTTGGTTAATATTAGCGACCCCTAAAGGTTCATGATACATATATGTTTTATCATCAGTAGGAAAGTAATCACATAGGACTCTGTTTAAAAATCTGAGATTTGTGCATGATTGAGGATATCATTATTTTGGCTAAGAACATGTAAAAAATGTGAGTTTTCTTCAGTCCTGCACATTCCTACTGTACAGAAGATCCTTTGATTGGACACAGAGCCTCTCCTTGCCTTCACAAGTGTGCAGCAGAAGCCTCTAAGCAATTGGGATGATGTCATGAAAAGGCAGGTCTTCCTCCCGACTGCATATCCCAATCCTTATTTATAACACTTACAAATGCCATGGTGAAAAGATTATTTGCAGCAGAAGCAGTTCTTAAACACCATGATCCCGAGGAACCTTTCATCATCCAAGCTGATGCTAGTGATGTTGTGGTGGGCACAGTCCTCCTACAAAAAAACCTTAGGGGGGATCTGCAGCCCTGCGCCTACACTTCACGAAAGCTTTTGGAAAGAGAGAGATGGGCTGTTTGGGAGAAAGAGGCTTTTGCGGTGAGATGGGCGTTATTAACTTGGCACCATTTCTTGGAAGGGAGTAAAGTGCCTTTCGAAGTATAGACTGTTCATTATTATTATTCAAAATAATTTTGAATTCCATAGAGAAGACATGGTTGGATCTATCACTTGCACACCAACACCCCACTCACTTTACAGGAAGGGAAGGACAAACACAAACCTGTGGGACTTTGTAGGTGCCTGCTAATGTTGACATCTGGATGGAGCTGTCTCTGATAGCTCCATCAACAAGAGCCAAAAGCTTGTCCTTCCTTCCACAGCTGTAGTTGGGAACATTGGCTTCTCCAGTAGAGAGCATGTCCAGCAAGGCATCTGAAGTGCCAATGGTGTTATCATAGTTGTCATGGATGTTGTAGCCAAGTGTGAGATTGTGCAGGAGCTGGGGATTCTCCTTCACCAGTTCAATATTGCAAATCGGACGCAGTACCTTTCCATAGTATAAACTAGTGTAAAACCATGATCAGGTTAATATTGGCATCATCAACAGCAACAACAACAATACCTTTTCTTCATTTAATCATCTTTTTTCTCTACAAACTAGCTGAAACGTAAGCCAATATTGATCCAAAATTAGAGGCAGCCATCACCCATTAATATTGTTAGTGTTGAAGATGGGATAGAAACATACAATTATTTTTAGCAGTACTAATATTCATAGCCAAGAATAATTCAGTCATTAAAGAGGAACCACCATTAAAAGAAGGAAATTTTTGATAAGTGACCCAGAGAAGCTGTTCTAAAAACAAGTCATCTTCTATTCTTTTAAAAATCAGATATTGCATATCAATTGGTTATAAAAATATGGAAATGGTTGGGCAGAGGAAATTAGAATCATTTCAATCATTACTTTAAACCAAATTCAGTATTCCAGTCATGAATTTAGGATTGAACAGAGAGAGGAAAGTAATGTGGACTTCTTTCAGGTTTCATTTGCCTTATGTTTCTACTCTCAGAAAATAAGGCAAAAGAGAGAGGCTGTGCTAATCAAAAGGATTCAAAAAATTTGTCAGATCCTGCAATATAAGAGTAAGTAAAACAAGAAGAAAAAAAGAAGAGTGTTAGAACTGCAAATGGAGGGAATGAAACTCCATCACATGACTTACAACCGAAACTGATTAGAAGGAGCCATGTTGAAAGGTAATGTTGCAGGTGTTATTTCTGATGGAGAGATGATTATACCAAGGAGAAGATCTCCTGGCCTATAATAGCTCCATGGCTTTTCTCCATCCTGGTGGTCCAAATTCAGTGGGCACTTCATTCTCAGCTTCCCAGAGAGTGGCTGGGACAACAGCAGCATCAAAAGCAGAAGCAGAAGCAGAAACGGGAGGTCCATAATTCATGGGGCAGAATCAATCTCCTTCCTCTTTCTAAAAAAAGAATTAGAATTCAAAGCACTCTGACAGGGTGGAATATCCAGTGGCTTTCCTGATTCAAACAGAAAAACCAAGATTCACCTGAAAGAGAGAGAAACTATATTCAAGAGCACAGCTCCTGTCTGTCCTGTAATGTGAGCCACAAAAAGCATAACCTGTGATATTTATCCTTTTCTGATGCAAGATCCCTTCCATGTTGCTTCAGTCTGATGTTTACATCAAAGGCAGTCACTGGAGACATAGGAGAAGAGGTCTCAGAGACAGGGATGGTGATGATTGCAGTGAGAAGGAGCTTCTGCTCTTGGGACCCTGAACTTCTTCCACGTAAGGAGGGGTAGCTGGAGAAAAGCATGTTAGACAAAAGTTACAGATACACCCCTTGGGGCAGTGTTCTGTATTGGTCTTAGTCCTTCCTGTTAGGACATGTCCAGAAAGTCATGCTGGATGGAGATAGTTCAACAGCCAGGAAAGTGACTTCTGCTGTCCTTCAATGGGGTCTCTTGCCTCCAGAGGCTGCTAGGGAAGGTCACCCAGAGTTATGGAGTTTGGTGCCAATCTAGCTTGGTGACACTTAACTCTAGTGCTGCCTGTGCTTTATCTCCATGGAAGCACTCAGTATCCTTGAACCCAGCCTAATGTTAAGAGTTTGGGATTTTCTTTTCAATGAGATCTCCATGTATCAATCCTAATTTGGAGCTGATTTTATAATTCCTTGTAACTGAAGTGAAATTTCATTTGCCATCTGTTCTAGAAAGATCATTTTTGGCATGAGAGCTGGCTAAGAGGCAGAAAAGTGACAGCCTGGGATAGCACTATTGGCACAGAGAGAGAAAATTGTAGAGTGGGTAGAAATTTTAGTTTCCTTGACACTTTCTGTGTTGTCTTTCCATACTGATACAATGAGAGCCATTAAATTTTGACGTTTCTTGGTTTAAATAAAACAATTGTGCTGTTAGGTCTGCAGTTGAGATGGTGGCAACGCCCGCAGTGCAGTGGATGGTGTGACCTGATTTCTTGCCACAACCACCCAGAAGTTGGTTTGGGGGACCTCGTGGCAATTCCTCTGGTTGTATAGATGCACTTGGTGTTTTGTGACTCCTGTGACATTCCCATATTTGAGGCTTTGTTTGTCCTCCCCAGAAGACCTCCAAGTGCTTGTAGTTCAGAGTCCCTGTGTTCTGCTTTATCTTGGTCGATTCTTGATAGATTATGTTTCTTATCTGGAGGGGGGATGTCAATAAGGACACCTTGGCCTAGAAGGGAGAACTGGCGGTTTGAGTGACAGGGGCAGCTGATATGATGGGCAGGTCCACCCTTACAATGAGGACCATGGGATGACCAATATCCCAGGTCCATCATTTGAAAGTTGTCCCACTGTTCAGTTCTCAGCTTCCACTCTTACTGCCTGGCTACCAGATCTTCAGTGGCTCCCATTCTGGCTGTTGCTTTTGAATGCCAGCTTGATGTGGAAGAAGGTTTCTCTCGCCCATGATGTTGCCTGCCCTGTCTCACTGAAGTCTAGTTGTACCCCCAGAGGGGAGGAAACCTCAGTTGGAAATGCGGCCACCTACGTTGTGGGTTTCCCTCAGCTGAGAGCCCAGGGAAGTGGCGGAGAGCGGCTGTGGTCATCCATGGTTTGTTGCAGGCTTTCAGGAGGCTGCACCTAGAGCTGTCTTTTCGCCCAAGGTTGGGTGTCTGCAAAAAATGTTTCCCCAGCCTGCTGAAGTATGTTGTGTGAATGTGGCCCTTACAAGAAGTGTGTCCAGCTTGTTTCTGTTATAAATTATTGTTCAGCTAGTCCCTGCTAAATTAATATTCATAATTCACTGACTCATTGGTTCAACCTCCAAAAATAAACCATGATTAAAAGTTGCCAATGTGAATTCAGCCATTGGTGAGGTGACCAGGTTAAATGGGTTGTATGGCTATGATCAGAGCCAGTCTGGTGTGGTGGTCAAGGAATCAGACTAGTAACCAGGAGATCATGAGTTCTAGTCCTGCCTTGGGCACAAAGACAGTTGGGTAAACCTGGTCCAGCCAACCTCTCAGAACCGTGGGAAAGAAGCAATGGCAAACCACTTCTGGAAAACCGGGTCACCTATGGTCTTTCTGATTACTTTCACACACAGCCAGCTGAGGTTGTGGGCCTTCCTGAGTCTGGCTACAGTTTTGCAAAACCAGCTGAGTGGACTCCAATTTGATAAACACGGGCAGATTTTTTTAAAAAAACTAGTTGCTCTGTGTAGAAGCGACAGGAAAACTCCAATCCTGATCATGACAGCGAGTTTCAAGTCTGTAGGGGTTGAATAGGTGCAGCACACTGCCATATTCAGCACCCCCACACATCTCATAATTCTATACCCTTTGCTCCAATAAAGCAGCCTAAAGGTCACCCCCTTTTGACTTAATGCTTTACCTACTGAAATAGATAACAGGCTTAGTTCCTTCTTCTCTCTTCCTGTCATTATTCCTTATCTACTTGTTTACCTTATAATATGTAACTAGAAAGTAATTGGTTAGATAAAAGAAGCATTCCATGAATCAGCAAATGTAAAACATCTAATGATTAAGAAAGCTTGTGTCTGTAACAAAAGAATATATAAAAGCAATAAACATGACAGTGGTCGTCAGCTTCTGCTCTCAGCTTCTGCTCACAGCTTCTGCTCACAAGATGCGTGTGACTGCTTCTTAGCGACAACATCTGGCGCCCTGAACTGGGACGCCCTCACCCCTCCGTGGGGAGCAACAGCCAACATGCTTACCATCGGCTGGAATAGACCCCTAAGGTGCACCTTCGTCCGACGGGACCCCTTCGTTCTACGGAACCCCTCAGTGGTAAGTATGGGTTGCAATCTATCTCAGCACCAGCATAAGGAAGCTGGTGGGAGGTAGGGAAACATTCTTCCTGGTATCCAGAGCGCTGGACGCTCCATTTACAGGACTGGATAAAAAAAGGACATACTTTACATCTTGAACCCCGGGCTCAGTAAAGATATTACATCGATGGTATTAATGCCATCAAGCAGTGGAAAAATTTGGCTCTGATGCTTTGGCAGGGCAACAATTAACTACAAGCCCCTGCCTGGTTACGATCAGATAAAAATTGTCACCCCTAAATCATCTCCAGTTGGACCTTCAGCTCCTCCTGGAGAGGCTAATTCTTTTGCTTCTCCACAGCCATTGTACACCCCCATAAGGCAAATTTTAGAGGAACAATTGGGATGCTTTGAAACTTCAAGTGGCTGTTAAGTTTAACCCTGTCAGACAATGTCTGGTGGTGCTTTGTGTTGATGTGTGTGTTTTGTTTTGTCTTATATATGTTTAACCCCTAGAACGTTATGCTTGGGCTTGGAATGGTGAGAAAAATAGGAGATGGTTAAAGGGCCCTATAAAAACCACGTTTGGTTGGAATCATCTCATGATTTTTCTCGCTTCTTGCAGGACAAGCCATATGTCTAAATAAATGTTGTTTTAATAGTATTTATGTCATAGTATATATGTCTGTCTGTGTTGTTCTGTGTTATTTCCAAGACTTGGAAAAGGGTCAAAACCCTCTTTGATAACAACAAACAAAAAGGCCTTAATTAAAAATAAATAGTTTGCCTGGAAAACGTATGAAATGAAATATTTGTATGTGAAATGGTGTAAGCAAACAGAATGGAAGTGAATGAGTTAATTTGCTGGTGTAAATGTGTGTGTGTTAGCCCTCACCCCTCCCAGGTAGTGACAATAGCAAGAGTTTGCATGAGAAAAGTTTCATGGAGGATGTGTGAAAGAGTTTATGGAAAATGCATGTGAATTTTTTTAGTAGTGAGATTTTTGTAAAATTTCTTTTTCTTTCCCCCCCCTCCTGACTCTTTCGTTTTTCGCTGGCTGTATTGCTTTAAGAGCGAAAGAAAGGCAGACAGAGGAGGGGGGCAGCTGTTCGTTTTAACTATTTTTTTTTCTCTTCTCCCTCTGCTTAGAAGTCTGGGTTGAGGAAGGGGGGTGGATGTGAAATTTAATGCCCACTCTTGCAGTTTCAGCTTGCAATTTTTTTACTCGAAAGAGGAGACAGTAATTGTTGGACAATTCTTTTGCAAATTTTTGAGTTTTAAATTGTTTAGTTAGACATATATATCCATCAACCAAAAGAAATGACTCTGAATTGTTTTGCTTAGATTTGTAAATGTTTTCCCTATTTAATGGAAATTTGTTTCATCTGAATGGAATTTGATTAAATTGGAACCCCAAAAATACAACCTAATTGGCTTTTTGAAATACAAAATGATTTAAGTATCTATGGATTGCAAGTTGCCTTGGAAAAGATACAGTTACACTAAATGTTGCAATCTTATTCTGTTCCAGTTTTTCCTCATTTGAGCTTGCCTAAAATTATTTCTTTGGTCAAATTGTAGTAATTACTAGGCACCCTTAATTGGGTTCGCCCATATTTTTCAATACCTACACATTTACTTAGTCCATTATTTGATTTACTGACCAAAGGAAAACAGCCTGGAAATCTTATTATGGTTCCGCCTGCAGCACTTGCCACAATTGAGCACATTATTGACATCTTGAGCACTCAGTTTGTGGATTGTATTCCTCATAAAGATTGTCAGTTAACTTTTCTGATATTCCCTACTAGTAAGTTTCCTACGGGAGTATTAGCTGTATTAGAATCGCAAAAAGTATATTGTATTAAATGGCTTTATTTACCCCATACCCCTTCACAAAATGTTTTACCATTTATCCAGGCAGGTGCTGAAATTATATCTTTAGGACGCACTCGAGCTTGCCAACGAAATGGGACTGATTTAATGAATATTGTTTTTCCTTTACCTAAATCTGATTTTCAATTTTATTTTCAGAATAACTTATCTTTTCAGTGTGCTTTAATTGACTATGTAGGCTCTATTGCATATCATTTGCCTAAAGATCCTCGCTTTGCTTGTTTAATGACTTCTTCTGTTCATGTCTTACCCACTTTATTTTCAGATTTTTTTAGTCACTCTTTTTTTCCATCAAAACGCTAGGGGATTGGCACAAGTTTGCCATATTCCACTCGACCAAGCCAAGCAGATTGTTTTATCCTGTCCTCAATGTTCTGGGGCATCCCCCTCGGGGGACACAGGAGTTAATCCCCGAGGTTTCACCTCTAATCAACTATGGCAAATGGATGTTACCCATGTTCCCTCTTTGGCTCCCTGGACGTATATTCATTTATCTATTGATACTTATTCAGGAGCGCTTTGGGCCACACCTCAACAAGGGGAAACAGCTAATCATGTTATTTCTCATCTTTTTTCGGCCATTACAGCCTTGGGCAAGCCCTTTTCTTTAAAAACTGATAATGGGCCAGCCTACCTGGAATATTGTTCTTACTCATGGTCTCGTCTATAATTCCACAGGTCAAGCCATAGTGGAACATGCTAATCGGTCCTTTAAGGACTGCCTCCACAAACAAATAAAAAAGGAGGGCTCTCGAGTACCTAATTTGTCGTGGGTAACACAACAAGTTCAAAA
The DNA here is from genome assembly GCA_023970755.1 of Azemiops feae. NCBI lineage: Eukaryota > Metazoa > Chordata > Lepidosauria > Squamata > Viperidae > Azemiops > Azemiops feae. The sequence goes on along the minus strand of JALGBA010002981.1, from coordinate 3,793 downwards.
AGTATTATTTACCTTAAATCAACTGAATGTTTCCGTTGAAAAATTGACTGCTTATCAGAGACACTTTCAACAGAAAACAAGCTTGCCTCCACCTCTGGTATATTATCGGGCATTACCAGATAAAGCATGGTTGGGGCCTGTCCCTCTGATTATGTGGGGAGGAGGATATGCTGCTGTGCTTGCTCCTACAGGACTTTTGTGGATTCCAGCGCATTGCGTCCGCCCAGCCAAGGATGTCGTGGCATCAGTCCCTGGATCCAGTCCCAGAAATGGCAAGGGTGACTCTCCAGAGGGCACAGTGACCAATCCCATCGTGCCAGTCATCCAGTGACATGGGGAGATGTGAAAAACTTGACCACCAAACCGCAGGCAGTGCTTCAGCAGCAGCAAGTGGAGCAAACCCCCGAGAACCTATGCGCTGCCATTTTTGCGGTTTTGACTGCAAACTCTTTAGTCATTCTTTGTCTCTCTTTCCTTCTTAATTGCTGTGTGGAGTGCTCTATGGTCATGGCTTCCCACTGGCCTTCTTGGACAGATTGTTCAATATTTTGTTATAATAGTTACTATTCTTATAAGCTGTTGTTGTATAATTCAATGTCTTTTCTCTCTGCTTAAAAAGATATCTTGCAATTATCCATACTAAACCAACATCAACTTTGCCTCAGGAACAAGTTTATGCTGTATATAAATAAATGCAAAGATGTATGTTCCCTAATTACACCCACTAACTACTTTAGCTTATAATGCCCTTACTAATAAAATAGAAAAGAGTGAGATGTAGGGGTTGAATAGGTGCAGCACACTGCCATATTCAGCACCCACACACATCTCATATTTCTATACCCTTTGCTCCAATAAAGCAGCCTAAAGGTCACCCCCTTTTGACTTAATGCCTTACCTACTGAAATAGATAACAAGCTTAGTTCCTTCTTCTCTCTTCCTGTCATTATTCCTTATCTACTTGTTTACCTTATAATATGTAACTAGAAAGTAATTGGTTAGATAAAAGAAGCATTCCATGAATCAGCAAATGTCAAACATCTAATGATTAAGAAAGCTTGTGTCTGTAACAAAGAATATAAAAGCAATAAACACGACAGAGGTCGTCAGCTCAGCTTCTGCTCACAAGATGCGTGTGACTGCTTCTTAGCACCAACAGGGAAGGATTCCATGGATGAGGAATCCTCAAGGGAAAACAACTCAAGAGCTTGGGAAATTTGAAAGTGGAGATATAAAAGCCAGTCTAGCACAAATACAACAACGAGGAAAAATAACAGCTCTCAAGAAACAGCTTATGGGTGCATAAGAACTTCTGAATAAATTGAAAGATAAAAGGACATAGTTATAGAAAGTGGAAAGAAGGGGCACATAACCTAGTCAGAATATCAGCAAATAGCCTGAGCCGCAATAGTGAAGTGAGGAAGTAGGTTCAAAATGAACTAAGGTTGTTTTACGACAAGTCAAAAAATAACAAGAAAAGATCTTTCAACATGTAAAACACAAGAAAAAACAGTGAAGGAAATGATCTGGGTCCATAGTGGGTGAAAGTGGCCCAGCAAGAAGAAGAAAAGGCACAATATGGAGATTGATACTACGAGACCAGGTGACAAGCAACAGGGAGAAAGCAGAATTATTTAACTCATTTTTTGCATCTGTCTTTACACAAAGAGAAAAAACAGTCCAACCTATCAAAAACAGTACCATAAAAAACAGATTAGAAACACAAGTTAAGATAGGCAAGAAAATGGTAAGTGAGCACCTGTCCAGCCTAGACAAGTTCAAATCACCAGGACCAGATAGATTACACCCCAAGGTTCTCAAGGAACTGGCAGATGTGATCTCAGAACCACTGAACTATATTTTTCAAAGATCCTGGAGCACTGGGGAACTACCAGAGGACTGGAAAAGAGCTGATGTAGTTCCCATCTTCAAAAAAGAAATTACAGACCTATCAGCCTGACCTCAATCCCTGGGAAGATTCTGGAAAAGATAATCAAACAACGAATCAGCGAACACCAAGAGGCAAACAAAGTCATTACTAAAAGCCAACATGGGTTTGTCAAAAACAGATCATGCCAGACAAATCTTATTGCATTCTTTCACCAAGTGACAAAATTAGTGGATCAGAGGATGCTGTGGATATAATTTACTTGGACTTCAGTAAGGCATTTGATAAAGTAGATCACAACCTACTACTTGATAAGATAGAAAAATGTGGGTTAGACAGCATCAGCACCAGATGGATCCGTAGCTGGCTGACCGACTGTACTCAAGTGTGTGGTCCTCAATGGAACCGCATCTACATGGAGGGGAGTGTGTAGTGGGGTGCCCCAGGGCTCTGTTCTGGGCCCAGTGCTCTTCAACATCTTCATTAACGATTTGGACGAGGGGATAGACGGGGAACTCATCCAATTTGCAGACGACACCAAGCTGGCAGGAATAGCCAACACTCCAGAAGACAGGTTTAAGATACAGGAGGATCTGGACAGACTTGAACACTGGGCACTATCTAACAAAATGAAATTCAATGGTGAAAAAAGTAAGGTTCTACATTTAGGCAAGAAAAACCAAATGTACAGGTATAGTATAGGGGGTACCTTGCTCAATCGTAGTAACTGTGAGAGGGACCTCGGAGTCCTAGTGGACTATAACTTAAATATGAGCCAGCAGTGTGCTGCAGCTGCCAAAAAGGCCAACACAGTGCTAGGCTGCATTAACAGAGGGATAGAATCAAGATCACGTGAAGTATTAATACAACTTTACAATGCCTTGGTAAGGCCACATTTGGAATACTGCATCCAGAAGCGGTGAATGCTCCAACATTGGAAGTTTTCAAGAAGAGACTGGACAGGCATTTGTCCAAAATGGTATAGGGTTTCCTGCCTGAGCAGGGGGTTGGACTCGATGACCTCCAAGATCCCTCCCAACTTTATTATTATTATTATTATTATTATTATTATTATTATTATTATTATTATTATTATTATTATTATTATTATTATTATTATTATTATTATTATTATTATTATTATTATTATTATTATTATTATTATTAATTATTATTATTATTATTATTATTATATAAATTGAACATATATATATATAGAAATAAAGATCATCTTTAGGGTTGACAGCCGTTATCTGTAAGGAAATTTCCCTTTTTATCTTAACCAGAGATAATTTTGGACTGCTTTCAAAGTAAAGCACCTTTGCAATGTTTTATGTACTCCAGAAGAAACCTTTCCAGAACCTACTGGTTAAAAGTTTCTTTCTTCCTCACAGTTTTATTCTAGTTTAATAAATCTAATGAAATGAAAGTTTAATATATATACTTTACAATAAAGTTTACTCTAAAATTTAGTATTTGTGGATATTTTAAAATAAAGCATGTATGAAGAATGGAGGAATGCATGTTAATTCCACTATGAGGAGGAACCCACCGGTTGCCATTTCATGCTTAAATGTTTTCTCAATTTCATCCCTCCAGACTTTGTTAAGTAGAAAGGTACTTTATTGTAATATGGTAAGTCAGAAGAAAAAGGAACTGAATGAGACATCTGCCTGCAATTGTATCTCCTGCAACCATTTGGAAGTGGTCTGCATTAACAGAGGGTTAGAATCAAGATCACGTGAGGTATTAATACCACTTTACAAGGCCTTGGTAAGGCCACACTTGGAATACTGCATCCAGTTTTGGTCACCACAATGTAAAAAAGATGCTTAGACTCTAGAAAGAGTACAGAGAAGAGCAACAAAGATGATCAGGGGACTGGAGGCTAAAGCATATAAGGAA